>QNTS01000143.1:1121423-1187437 GCA_003317085.1 Hucho hucho
GGGGGGGGTACTGTCACGTCCAGGCCTGAGAAGACAGGCTGGCGTGTTTAGTTTTGTTTTGGTGTAGGGTTTTTTCTGTTCTAGGTTATCTATTTCTATGTTGGGGTAATGGTTCCCAATTAGAGGCAGCTGAGTGTCGTTACCTCTAATTGGGAACCATATATATGTTTGTAGTTTTCACTAGGGGTTTGTGGGTTATTGTTTGTTCATAGCTTTGTTAGTTTACGTGTTATGTTCAACGTTACGATCGTCGTTCGTTTTGTTTATTGTTTTGCCAGTTACGTTATTTAATAAAATGTATACTGGAAACATCGCTGCGTCTTGGTCCGACACTCAGGAAGATCGTGACAGATGTATGGGCCAGACAATCAGGAAGAAAACCATGAATGAATATGGTGCTCCTGAGAAGGAGGATAGTCATGCTGACACCAGTGCTGTAGTTACAGCATTCTAAATGCCCTTGGAAAATGTTCCTACAGCTTGATGACACGTTGAACTTTTCTGATGAAACTGTTGAATGTTATTAATTACCCTTATGCCTGATGTGTTTTTATTAGTTTCTATATTTACTGCAGTTTGGTTAATAAAACCCAGATTATTCTAAATATCTAATGTCCTTATTACATGGTTGCATACAATGAAATGCAATGTTTTGGGGTAAATCTTGGGGGTATTTTGATAGTAAACTAGTTTATATGGAAACCGATGTCTCTTCAACCCCATTACTGTATTTAACCCTGTCACCCTAGTCTCAACTCCGTCACATGACAATATTTGTTAAATAAAATGACAAAGATGAATAAATATGAATTTAATGTTTTCTGAACTCAGTCTGAAATGTTAAGGACAATCCCAAGAAGATTAGATTGATGTTAAAATTCTGAATTGAAAGCATTTTTTTTTATTTAAATGATGAGCCCGCTGACACAATGTGTCTATTTCAGGGTTTAATAAAGCAAACCTCTGAGATTTTACATACATTTTAGATTTATAATAATTGAATTGGTTTGGGGGACACATGAGCATTAGGTAAATGTTGATTTTATAACCAGTATCTTTTATAATCATATTCAGACAACTTCTATATTGTCTGTGACGGGGTTAAAGATAAATGGTGTCCATATCAGACAAATGGACAATAATAAAATGGCTTTAATGCCTGAGTTGGGAAGATTTAGGTTTAATATGTACTTAATGTGTACTTTAATATGTATATCGGAACAGTGATTACTCACCTTGAATTGGACAAATAATTTTTTTATGAGTCGGACGGGAAGGATATACTCCAAATATCGTAACAGGATCAGGCTACAAGTAGCTAATCTGCCTTTGCAATCCGTACTGTTAGCCAACATTCAATCCCTGAAAAATAAATGGGATGAACTGAAAGCACCTATATCCTACCAACGGGTCATTAAAAACTGTAATATCTTATGTTTCACCAAGTCGTAGCTGAACGACGACATTAATAACATACAGCTGGCGGGTTATACACTATCGGCGGGTTATACACTATCGACAGGATAGAACAGCAGCCTCTGGTAAGACACGGGCGGGGGCCTATGTATACTTGTAAACTATGTAAACAACAGCTGGTGCACAATATCTAAGGAAGTCTCAAGGTTTTGCTCACCTGAGGTAGAGTATCTCATGATAAGCTGTAGACCACACTATCTACCTAGAGAGTTTTCATCTGTATTTTTCGTAGCTGTCTACATACCACCACAGTCCAATGCTGGCACTAAAACCTCACTCAATGAGCTGTATACCGCCGTAAGCAAACAGGAAAAAGCTCATCCAGAGGTGGCGCTCCTAGTAGCCAGGGACTTTAATGCAGGGAAACGTAAATCAGTTTTACCTAATTTCTATCAGCATGTTAAATGTGCAACCAGAGGGGGAAAAAAACTCTAGATCACCTTTACTCCACACACAGAGATGTGTACAAAGCTTTCCCTTGCCCTCTATTTGGCAAATCTGACCATAATTCTATCCTCCTGATTCCTGCTTACAAGCAAAAATTAAAGCAGGAAGCACCAGTGACACGGTCTATAAAAAAGTGGTCAGGTGCTAAGCTACAGGACTGTTTTGCTAGCACAGACTGGAATATGTTCCGGGATTCCTCCGATGGCATTGAGGAGTACACCACATCAGTCACTGGCTTAATCAATAAGTGCATAGATGAAGTCATCCCCACAGTGACTGTACGTACATACCCCAACCAGAAGCCATGGATTACAGGCAACGTTCACACTGAGCTAAAGGATAGAGCTGCCGCTTTTAAGGAGCGGGACTCTAACCCGGAAGCTTATAAGAAATCAACATTCACAAGACTATTACCAGAACGTGTACTCCGAAGCATGCGCTGACAAACTGGCAAGTATCTTCACTGACATTTTCAAGTCTGTAATACCAACATGTTTCAAGCAGAACACCATATTCCCTCTGCCCAAGAACACTAAGGTAACCTGCATAAAAGACTACTGACCCGTAGCACTCACGTCTGTTGCCATGAAATGCTTTAAAAGGCTGGTGGCTCACATCAACACCAATATTCCAGAAACCCTAGACCCACTCCAATTTGCATACCGCCCCAACAGATCCACAGATGATGCAATCTCCATTGCACTCCACACTGCCCTTTCCCACTTGGATAAAAGGAACACCTATGTAAGAATGCTATTCATTGACTACAGCTCAGCGTTCAACACCATAGTGCCCTCAAAGCTCATCACTATGCTAAGGACCCTGGGACTAAACACCTCCCACTGCAACTGGATCCTGGATTTCCTGACGGGCCACCCCCAGGGGGTAAGGGTAGGTAACAACACATCCGCAACGCTGATCCTCAACACGGGGCCCCTCAGGGGTGCGTGCTCAGTCCCTTCCTGTACTCCCTGTTCACTCATGACTGCACGGCCAGGCACGACTCCAACACCATCATTAAGGTTGATGACGACACAACAGTGGAAGGCCTATAGGGAGGAGATCAGAGACCTGACCATGTGGTGCAAGGACAACAACCTCTCCCTCAACGTGATCAAGACAAAGGAGATCATTGTGGACTACAGGAAAAGGAGTACCGAGCACGCCCCCATTCTCATCGACAGGGCTGTAGTGGAGCAGGTTGAGAGCTTCAAGTTCCTTGGGGTCCACATCACCAACAAACTAAACATGGTCTAAGCACACCAAGACAGTTGTGAAGAGGGCACGAAAAAAGCTATTCCCTCTCAGGAGACTGAAAAGATTTGGCATAGGTCAGATCCTCAAAAGGTGAGAGCATCCTGACGGGTTGCATCACTGCCTGGTATGGCAACTGCTCGGCCTTCGACCGCAAGGCACGTCAGAGGGTAATGTGTACGGCCCAGTACATCGCTGGGGCCAAGCTTCGTGCCATCCAGTACCTCTATACCAGGAGGTGTCAGAGGAAGGCCGTACAATTTGTCAAAGACTCCAGCCACCCTAGTCATAGACTGTTCTCTCTGCTACCGCACGGCAAGCGGTACCGGAGCGCCAAGTCTAGGTCCAAGACACTTCTAAACAGCTTCTACCCCCAAGCCATAAGACTCCTGAACATCTAATCAAATGGAAACCCAGACTATTTGCATTACCCCCCTCGTCTTCTATGCTGCTTCTACTCTCTGTTAATATCTATGCATAGTCACTTTAATAACTCTACCTACATGTACATATTACCTCAATTACCTCGACCTCGCCCATTGACTCTGTACCGGTTGTCACGATCGTCGTTTGAATAAATGGACCAACGCGCTGCATGCGTAGAGTTCCACATATTTAATAAAGGTGGAACATACAAAAACCCAACAAAGAAAACAACTGATCATACAATACGTAGCGCTCAACGGAACTAACAAAAACAATATCCCACAAATGCAGGCGGGAACATAACACACTAAGTATGATCCCATTTAGAGGTAACGAATAACAGCTGCCTCTAATTGGGAACCATACTCAACACCAACATAGAAATAAAACAACTAGAAAACGTCCTGACCTAAAACACCATAGAGAACCCCGAGGGCTCTCTATGGCCAGAGCGTGACACAGGTACCCCTGTATAAAGCCCCGCTATTGTTATTTTACTGCTGCTCTTTAATTATTTGTTATTCTGATCTCTTCTTTTTTCAGGTATTTTCTTAACTGCATTGTTGGTTAAGGGCTTGTAAGTAAGCATTAAGGTCTGTAAGGTCTGTTGTATTCGGCGCATGTGACAAATAATGATTTGATTTGATGTTGGGGGGTGTTCAGAAAATGCATTTATTATAGTAAAAAAAAGTATATATATTTTTTTATATTACCGCAGCCCAAGAATGACCCATATATGGGGGATTGTAAATTATGCAGACATTTACATTGAAAGAAGCCACAATCTATCCGCAATATTAAAGCTGATCTACCCCCTAAAAAATAGGGCTGTCAAACATAAAAAAAAATGTAATTGAGATAATCACAGAATTTGCTGTGATTTATCACTTTTAATCTCAAATGTAGAATTTGTTCAAATTGAGCTGTAAAGTAAGATTATTTTTTTTATATAAAAAGCATTACAAGAATATCTTGATTTTGTCCAAAGTAACAGTTAGTTAAATTTGGTTAATTGATAAAGCACACTTTAACTTGTTTTGACATCGCATTGTTGTATTTAGCTGTATATATTATGTATTCTGGATGTTGTCAGTGTATTTAGCTGTATATATTATGTATTCTGGATGTTATCAGTGTATTTAGCTGTATATATTATGTATTCTGGATGTTGTCAGTGTATTTAGCTGTATATATTATGTATTCTGGATGTTGTCAGTGTATTTAGCTATATATATTATGTATTCTGGATGTTGTCAGTGTATTTAGCTGTATATATTATGTATTCTGGATGTTGTCAGTGTATTTAGCTGTATATATTATGTATTCTGTATGTTGTCAGTGTATTTAGCTGTATATATATTATGTATTCTGTATGTTGTCAGTGTATTTAGCTGTATATATATTATGTATTCTGGATGTTGTCAGTGTATTTAGCTGTATATATTATGTATTCTGGATGTTGTCAGTGTATTTAGAATTTTTTAAGACGATGCAATCATCACAACAAAAAAAAATTATGAACTAAACTTACCAAAAGTGAACTTGAGTTAATTGAATAACTCTGACAGCACTAATTCAAAATCATCTCTTTGTAGAAAAGTATCTGTTTACATTAATTCCAAAAGCAAACACATTCACACATTTGCAAATACATTAAAATCCCTTTCAGGCCTTTGTATTAAATGTAACAAAAACCAATGGACAGCTCACAATAACAGCAGCTAAAAATAGCTAGATAGGATGAAATGGAAGACTAGCTATCTCCAATCAGTAAGCTAGCTAGTGATTAGCAATTAGATACAAATTCCATCAAAAGTAACCTTCTAAAATGCATATCATTAGCGTGGTTCATATGTACACATGTAAATACACTCAATATGAGCTCTCGTTTGTAAAAATAAAACAATTTTAAGAGCCAAAACATTTATAACGGAAAAAAATTTATGACTTGCATACAAAAGTGAGCTAGCTAGCTGCTTAGCTTGGCTACATTAATGTAAATGGGAAAATCTAAATCGGTCAAATCAATTAAATTACACATCAAAATGACCAGAAAACTCAACAGAGTTTAGTTAAACATGTTATCTTTAGATTTTGAAAATGCAACTATGCGTACAAACCGGGAAACAGGATAAAAACATAAGGAGACACGGAGAGCTAGCTTCTCTGTTCTTTTCACTGGGATTCTTCCATTGGTCGCGGACCAACATATGAAGAAGAGATGCGCGCGCCTGCAGTAGTAACACACAAATGCCTCTCCCTAGTGATTGTGCTAAGTGTACATCTCCAATGCATTTGGAAAGTATTCAGACCCCTTGACTCTTTCTACATTTTGTTACGTTACAGCCTTATTCTAAAATTGCTTAAATTGTTTCCCCCCCTCATCAATCTACACACAATACCCCATAATGACAAAGCAAAAACAGTTTTTTTAGACATTCTTGCAAAGTGTATAAAAAATAAAAACCTGAAATATCACATTTACATAACTATTCATACCCGTTGCTATGAGACTTGAAATTGAGCTCAGGTGCATCCTATTTCCAGATGTTTCTACAACTCAAGTTCAATCTTGGTTTCATCAGACCAGAGAATATTGTTTCTCATGGTCTGAAAGTCTTTAGGTGCCTTTTGGCAAACTTCAAGCTGGTTTTCATGTGTCTTTTACAGATGAGTGGCTTCCGTCTAGCCACTCTAACATAAAAGCCTTATTGGTGGAGTGCTGCAGAGATGGTTGTCCTTCTGGAAGGTTCTCCCGTCTCCACAGAGGAACTCTGGAGCTCTGTCAGAGTGACCATCAGGTTCTTGGTCACCTCCCTGAACAAGGCCCTTCTACCCCGATTTCTCAGTTTGGCTGGGCGGCTAGCTCTAGGAAGAGTCTTGGTGGTTCCAAACTTCTTCCATATAAGAATGATGAAGGCCAGTGTGTTCTTGGGGACCTTCAATGCCCTTCCCCATATCTGTGCCTCGACACAATCCTGTCTTGGAGCTCTACGGACAGTGAGTCGGGTCAGAGTCAGCCTTACCGCTGCGCCCTCCCTCTCCTGAGACTGACCATCAGATGCAGGCCATCCAGTAAAAAAAACAACTAATTATTCACTCACAAGTAACACAACAAATGATCTATTACCAGTGTGATCAGATATCTAACATTTTGGTCTGAGAAGTCCAGCCTGTCAGGGCAATTCAAGCATAGCCAATATGCAGTGATATGAAATGGTTAAAAATAGGAACACGACAACCAATGTCTTGGAAATCGACCAGTCGATTGCGATCGACCGGTTGATGACCACTGATCTAAGGTAACACCAAGTAATGAATACATTGACACTTGGAGACACAGACTTACCCGCCATCTTAAATAAACATGGAGAAGTCTTTAATGGAGAGTTGGCTAGTATAAAAGCAGTGGAAGGAGAGGACTATCCTCAGTGAATTTCATAAAAATAAAGATAGTGAAATATTTCAAAAGTTTTCCTTTTTAGATAAAACTATACTAAATATATTCATGTCACCAAATAATTGATTAAAACATGCTGTTTTGCAATGAAGGTCTACAGTAGCCTCAACAACACTCTATAGGGTAGCACTATGGTGTAGCCAGAGGACAGCTAGTTTCCGTCATCCTCATTGACTTCAATATAAAACCTAGGAGGCTCATGGTTCTCACCCCTTTCCATAGACTTACATAGTAATTATGACAACTTCCGGAGGATGTCCTCCAACCTATCAGAGCTCTTGCAGCATGAACTGACTACCCAATCAAAGGATCAGGAAATGAATCTTGTACTGAAAGCATAAGTTACAGCTAGCTAGCACTGCAGTGCATAAAATGTGGTGGGTAGTTGACTCAATGAGAGAGAAAGACAATAGTTTAACTGTGTTGAACAAATACCATGGAGCACTACAATAATAATGGAGTGGATGGCTCAGATATAGGAAATACTTTCTTTAATTATTATACTCCGGTAGGCTAAGTAATCCTTTTGCAGAATGGCATTACAGAATTTGGAATTCCACATTTGGAAACATTGCTACTGCAACATGTTAACACAGCCTTTTCACATGAGAAGAGTATAACACTATTTCATCCCTACATGTGAACTTGCAATTCTACATGTGAAAGTTAAATTTACATGTGGGGTTTTCTTACATGTGAAACTGCAAATGTGATTTTCACATGTTAATGTTTTTCACATGAACTTGCAATTCACATGTGAGGTGAAAACATGTTATTCTCCTCATATGTGTGAAGATGGTGTTAACATGTGAACTCTAAATATAATACATGTGAAAATATGGTTTCACATGTGAATTTAAGCTTAACATGTGAAAACAGACATTTCACATAAAAAATGCCATTTTCACATTTGAAACAAATGTAACACCGTCTCTGGAAGGCGACTGGAAGGCTCTTCTTCTTTCCCATACACCAAAATAGCCTGTCAGTGCTGAAGATGATGATTGGCACTTCTCGTGCATCAAGTCTGCCATGTGTGATGCATGATGGGAGAAGAGAGAGACATGGGGCAATAAAAACAACTCACTACGCACTTCTTCTTTTCCGGTGTCCTTCATCCATCCTCATGTCTTGTTGGTTGCAACTGAGAGGTGAAAGGAGGGAGTTTGGTATTGAAATAGAGACTTCATCTCAGTGCTACTCTAGTGGTAGTGCTGGTAGAGTTTAATCATGTCAGTGATGGATTGCTGGCCACAGATTAATCCCATCCCATTCCCTCATGCCAATCCCATATTTCATTTAGATCCTACCTTATAAATTGGCACTCAGATTAAAAGTGGACCTAGCTCTTCTTGCTTCCCCATGAAGCATTCTCCTTTACCCCAGCTCTTGTTTTCATGTTTCTGTGCTGTACCTTAGCAACAAGGGAGGCGTAAAGAACTTTCACGCTGATGTCATCATGGTGAGAGGGTGATACACAGGCCTGGCTGAAGGAGTGGGCCTCCTATATTTAGTGGGCCTCCTATATTTAGGCCTTCTGTGGTCTGCTCAGGGCTACATCACATCACATCACAGTCACCTGACATGTGACCCTGGAGTGGGCACCATAGACAGGAAGTGATAGGTGCTGATTCTGCTGGCATGAGAGCCAGTTATGAAGGCACTGTCCAAACATGCAGACACTCCTCTCTGGTGACGGAGAGGAGTGCCCAGAACTGTGTTATAAAGACTTAGTCTGTCTTTTCTGCATCTGATGACCGAGCAGCAACACCTAATGGAATATACTGATCAAACCGAGGAGATGGCGGTTAGATAATGTTGCAGTACATTACACTGCTATAGGTTATAATGTTCTAGTATTATGCTGACATTGGCCTGTCTGATATGCTGGTGGATGCTATTGTGAAATAGCTGCTGATAATGTCAGATAAATGCTGAAAGAATGATGTGGAGGCTCATGCTTCCTATCATGTTGCCCGCCCTCCTGCTGTGGTGGATATGCAAATGACAGCTCAAACAGGTATCACATTGAGTACTGAGTACATTGTGTAACTTGTGAGAGAAAAATTACAAGATTGTTATAATACTGTACCAGCCAAGACTAAGCATTTTTGGGTCTCGTATATAAGATCTCATTTTTACTACACTTTCATTATGTTGTAAGCTTGACTGATTACAATGTCATTACCATAAATAGTTTTAGCTGTAGTAAATAGTTTTAGTTAAACGAGACAGTAAAACGATGCTTGCTACAATGTGCAAGAAAACATTGGTTTATGTTGAGAAAGATACCAGCAGTATCTGTGCAGTGTTTTTCTCTGCCAATTGAATGTAGCCTATGAACTGTTGGCGTATTTTTTAGCTGCAGGCTAATTCTTTGATGTGCACATGGGAACAGTTTGGATTGCCAGAATGCTGGTACAGAGTAAAATTATTGGACTGATTTGGCCCCATACTACAGTAATAATGTCACACAGGGAGAACAGAACACACACAAGTTTAGTGTTTCCCTCCTCAACGAGGACAACCGATTCCAGGAAGTGGAGACAGGAAATGGACTCTTCCACTGGAAGTGAGGAAACGCAATCAGGGAGCCTCTAGGAAAAAACTGATCTTTGATGGCTTATTTTCAGACGACCATAAATGTAGTTTTAACTTCCAAATATAGATGATTGAGAGAGGAGGATGTTTCGTGTTTGTGTCTTTTTTGAAAGTTACAAACTTGTTTTGGCATTCCACACCAGAGCTCAAGTTGCTCATGTTTCCATATCAAAGGAGAAATCCTGTGGACAGACTTCAATAACAGCGAGGGGGTTTCGAGCTTTGTCTCTGAGGAAAGTTTATCTTAATGTTTGGTGCATTTGAGCTGCCCACCATCAGATTCAAAGGGGTTGGGTTAAATGTGGAAGACACATTTCAGTTGAATACATTCATTTGGACAACTGACTAGGTATCCCCCTTTCCCTTTCCCATCATGTGTGGCATAGATTTGTTGCTTCTTCCCTCCTTGAGGCTATGCCCACAGGGTTATATTAGGCCTATCTCTTAGTTGAGGCCTCCAATAAAGAAGAGAAGACCATGATCTTTAAAATATACATTGTACCTCTACCATGACATAGCCAGGAAATACAAATCATAAGTCTAAGCTAATGAGAAATACAATACAATAAACCTTTATTCGCAGACTAACAAGCACATTTATTGGCCATGATATATTTTTTATAGAAACTTGATGCTTTGGACAACAGAGCTGTTCATTTGTTAAACAGAGGAACATGATCCAGGAACCCTGTGAGGTACAGCCTTGGGTGGTGGGAGTCTGTGTGCGCCTCAAATGGCACCCTATTCCCTATATAGTGCACTACTTTCGACCAAGATAATAGACTGTTATCTCTGCTACCACAAGGCAAGCGGAAACGGAGCGCCAAGTCTAGGTCCAAAAGGCTCCTTAACCTATTTGGGAGTGGTGGCAGTGTTCGGAGGTTTGGAGAGTCTGGCGTGCCCAAAGTAAAATGCCTGGGACTCAGGCCCAGAAACTAGGATATGCACATTAGTAGTATTGGATAGAAAACACTCTGAAGTTTCTAAAACTGTTAAAATAATGTTTGTGAGTATAACAGAACTGATTTGGCAGGTGAAAACCCGAGAAAAATCCATCCGGAAAATGTGATTCTGTGAAGTGACACTTTTTCCATTGACTTGCTATTGAAAGGAGGGGGATCCAGCTCCCAGATTGCAGTACCTATGGCTTCCACTAGATGTCAACAGTCTTGAATAACCAAGGAGTAAGAGATGTTCTTCCTGAGTGAACGCGCTCTTAGCTATTTTTGATTAGAAATGCTGTTTGACTTGTTTCTACGAACTTTACCGGTACTTTTGGGATATTGTTTGTCTGCATGGATGAACGCCTTTGAGCAGGTGGATTACTGAACAAAACGCGCCAACCAAACGGAGCATTATGGATATAAAGAGGGACTTTATCAAACAAAAGGACAATTTATTGTGTAGCTGGGACCCTTGGATTGCCATCAGATGAAGATCTTCAAAGGTAAGCGATTTATTTTATTGCTATTACTGAGTTTTGTGACACCCCGTGCTGGTTATGTTATTATGCTAATTGAATATGTGTGGGGGGCGCTGTCCTCAGACAATCAAATGCTATGCTTTTGCCGTGAAGCCTTTTTGAAATCTGACAATGCTGTAAGATTACCAAGATTATAAGCTTTTGAAGAGTGTGCAACACTTGTATTTTCATGAATGTTTTATGTTACTACTTTTGAATTTTGAATTTGGCGCTCTGCGTTTTTCCGGATGTTGTCGCAGGTGGGGCACTGTCGCCCCACTGCTCCCTAAGAAGTTTTAACAGGTTCTACCCTCAAGCCATGAGACTGCTGAACAATTAATCAAATGGTTAGTCTGACTATTTTCATTGACCCCCTTACGTTAGCTAGCTGGCTATGGTTATCCAACACTGGAACTCTTCCAAGTCAAGGTAAGCTTTGGGTTTTATTAAAACCTTTTACTGCGGGGGACAAAATGAAGCCGTAGAGAGAACACTTTCAGCGAGCTCCCATGGCATTCGTTAATTTCTCTTTTTACATACATTTTCTATCTTGAAAAAGTGGTAGCATTTGCTAAATAAGTTATCCTACAATGAGTCTTGGCGGCTATTTAAAAAAAAAAATCCAATAACATGCCCAGCAGAACTACTAAGAACTCTACCAAAACTACCACCTCTGTAGATGTGCAGGAGGAGCTAGCTAACGTTAGCGAAGCTAACACCATTGCGGATCCAGGCACAATGGACCTGGTGATTCAAAGGATGATGGATAACATTACAAAAGTGATCGATGTTACGATAGGAACGGTCTTGTAAGCAATAGCAGGCCATTCAGCTGAACTACAGAGGGTTGTCAAGCGTGTGGATGAGGCGGAAGGAAGAATTGCTACTGTGGAAACTTCAACTACATCAATGGACACTAAGATAAAGGCACTTGAGAAACAGGTGCGCAAAATGGTGGAGCACATTGACGACTTGGGTAATCGAGGACGCAGTTGCGATATCCGTGTTGTGGGCCTCAAGTAAAATTCTAAAGGGACACGTTAAGTAAAAATCTTCGAGGAATGGATCCCTGGCTACCTACAAATGGACACTAAGGCTGGTCGTGTGAAGCTGGACAGAGCCCATCGCTCTCAAGCACCGATACCCGGTCCCAACCAGCGCCCATGGCCAGTGGTTATAAAGTTCCACAATTCACCGACAAGCAGCGCGTCATGGATGCGGCCAGAAGCATCGGTTCTGACGGTAGTCAACATCAAGGTTCAAGGGTCTCATTCTTCAATGACTATTCCACAGCGGTTGTACGAAGACGCAAGGCGTTTGATGAGGTGAAGGCTCGACTCAAGAGAATGAAGATGGACTACGCACTGCTGTACCCGGCCACATTGAAGATTATGGTCAACGGATCGCCTAAAAACCTCTACACACCTGAAGAGGCTGCTGCGTTTACTGACTCTCTCGGGTAAATAACTTGAAGCTGCACCTCCACAGCAGTGGATAACTTTTTTTATTAGAATCTGATCATGAAGTAGTGGTGTGAGTTCTCAAGTGCTCCTGGTCAGTAATGTTCGTATCTTTATTATTTTTCTTGCTAAAGTAACTGCCACTATAGCTCAGACTGACATATGTGTGATATGNTCTTTACGTGTTAAATTTTCGGGTTTAGTATAGTTCAGGTTCAGGGTTCATATCGTTTGTTTATGCTCGGTGAGATTGAGGAGAGTTCAACACATGGGAAAAGGTACCACCCCATCTTTACAGTAGGATTCAGTCTGGATATTGGTTGGTGAAAGTTCAATGGCAGGTAACAGACTGCGTGTATGTACATGGAACATTAAAGGGAGCCATAACCCCATTAAAAGGAAGAAGGTAGGCTTTTTTGAAAAAAGAAAATATTGATATTGCTCTGTTGCAAGAAACTCCTTTGGATAATAAGGAGCATCTGAAATTGCAACAAGGGGGTTTGGTCAAGTGTTTTTCTCATCATTTACATCCAGATGTAGAGGTGTAGCAATTCTTGTGAAAAAGAACCTACCACTTAAGGTGTTGAATTGTGTGAAAGATAAATGTGGTCGTTTTGTTATAATTAATGGTACTTGACAAGGGCAGAACATTTTCATAATTAATATTTACTTCCCCCCTACCCACCCCCCTGATTTTCTCACTAAGGTATTTCTAGACTTTTCAGAATTAAACTCAGACACTGCAGTGGTTGGAGGAGATTTTAATTGTTTATTGAACCCCCTTATTGACAAGTTTCCCAGCGGTATAGCTTCACTCTCTCCTCAAACTAGGCCACTTAAAGCTATTTGTGATGATCTGGGGTATGCTGATGTTTGGAGAACTTTTCATCCCTCCAACAAAGAGTTAACTTTTTTCTCTGCACCTCATGGATGTCAGACTAGAATAGATTACTTTTTTATGCCCAGGACGTCTTTGCAGTCTATTTCATCCGCTAGGATAGGAAGCATAGTCATATCTGATCATGCTGAGGTGATCCTGGACATAAAACTCAATAGGGCATCCAATCTGTCAAAACATTGGAGGTTGAATACAACCATTTTTAAAGAATACACATTTACATCATATTTTATTACAGAGTTTAAAGCATTTTTCTCTGACTCTCAATCAACAGAGAACCCCTCGCTCAATCAACAGAGAAACCTGTAAGGCGTACACCAGGGGTCTGATTATGTCATACACAGCCACTAAGAGGTGGAAAAAGTGTGAAAAGCAAAAAACATTAGAGGGTGAATTAGGAACTAAAGAGAAGGACTACATTAAAACTCCTACTCCTGCTCTATTAGAGGAAATATCAGTCCTTAGATCAATGTTGGACTCTCTCCTAACACAGGACGCTGAAAAAAAGAGAGATTTGTCAGGCAAAAGATTTATGAACATGGAGATAAACCAGGAAAGTAATTGGCATACCTACCTAAAAAGAGAGCTGACTCACAGTCAATTGCTGCTATTACTGAATCTGATGGCAATCATTTATATGAAAATAAATTGATAAATTACTCATTTAAGAAATTTTATGCAAATATTTATGCCTCAGAACTGACAAATGACGCACCCAAATTAATGGAGGACTTATTTTGTAAGATTGAGCACCCTACTATCTCCGAAGAACAGAGGTCTCTCCTTAATGCCCCTATTACCGAGGAAGAGATAATGTTAAACATTTTGCAGATAAGAATCTGCAAAATCGTAGGGCCCCAGGACCAGACAGGTTTTGTAGTGAGTTCTATAAGGAGTTCCATGGCCTGATCCTTGAGCCATTGCTTGATGTGTTTAACCACTCATTTTCAAAATGACCACTTCCCTCAAATGCTGAGAGAAGCCAACATATCACTTATTCTCAAAAAGGGAAAATGCTCAGTGTCTTGTTACTCGTACAGACCCATTTCCCTTCTGAATGTGGATAGAACATTGCTTTCTAAAATTCTAGCCACAAGATTAGAGGACCCACTGCCACTAATTGTGAAAGGAGACCAAACTGGCTTCATTAAGGGCCGTAAGTCATGTAACAATGTCAAGCGGCTTCTTAATGTTATTCAAGCCTACCAACGAAGTGCTATGGATGGCTTTGTGCTCTCCCTAGATGCTGAGAAAGCATTTGATCGTGTGGAGTGGTCTTACCTACTCTTTGCTCTGACTAAATTTGGTCTTGGGTACAACTTTATAAAATGGTTAAAGTTTAATATGATGATCCTCAGGCTGCTGTCCTTACTAATGGGCTAAGGTAAAATAGCTTCTCTATATACAGAGGTACCAGACAGGGCTGTCCTTTGTCCCCTCTCTTATTTGTAATCGCTATGGAACCACTGTCCGAGGCCATCAGAGTAACGCCTGCTATACAGGGGCTGCTCATTGGTGACGTTCACCATAAAATAAGCTTGTATGCTGATGATGTCCTGATATTCATCTCTAGTCCCGAGACTTCAATTACATCTCTTGTTAATATTATTGAATTATTCAGTGAATTCTCTGGTTACAAGATTAACGTAACTAAATCAGAGTCTATGCCACTTGGTAACCATTCTGTACCTAATACTTCTCCCCCCTTTCCTTTTAAATGGTCTCCCTCAGGTTTTACGTATCTGGGTATATTAGTAACTCCTAAATTCCAGCAAATGTACAAAGCCAATTTCGTTCCCTTGTTTGATACAATAAGACAGGATCTGGAGTGCTGGAACTCTCTTCCAATTTCATGGTTGGGTAGAATATCCCTCTTGAAAATGAACATTTTACCTAGACTACTTTACCCAATCAAATGATTCCAGTATTACTCTCCAATAAGGTAATAAAGGATGTAAATAGATGGCTAAGTTCCTTTTATATGGAATAAACGCAAGCGAAGGCTTAAGATGGCAATATCGCAGCTGCCAAGTTCTATGGGCGGTTGGATCTGCCCAATATCAGGTTCTATCAGTGGTGTGCCCACCTATGTTATATTTCTGACTGGATCACAAATGATGACTTCTCTATTTGGTTAGACATTGAGACTTCTTTTTCAAAATACCCCTTACAGGATCTTTTATTATTCAGACGTTTCAAGTCTGTAAAAGATCACTGCAATAATCCCATTACACTTAACACATTCAAAGTATGGAGGTCAGTTACATTTTTTGGGGAAGGTCCAAACTGACCTCTGCTCTTACCCCAATTCTTAACAACCCAGATTTTGGTCCAGGATTGCTGGATGCTGGCTTTAACTTTTGGCTTAATAAGGGCACAGGCAAACTAAATGATTTATTTGCTGACAAGATTTTATTGTCATTTGAGCAGATGGTTGAGAAATACCGACTCCCAAAGCAGGACTTTTTCCGCTTTCTACAAGTAAGACATTATATTTTGAAGAGCACCACCTTAATTGGTAACCCTGATGTGTCTATCATTGAAATAATGCTTTTTTTCCCACAAAGGAAAATGTCTGTAAGTTTGTTTTATGATGCTTTAAGGTCCTTTTCTACTGTTGACTCACAGAGGGTGAAACAAGTGTGAGAGAAAGGATTGTCTGTTACTATTGACGAAGACATGTGGGAGGACATTTGGAGATATGCAAAAACAATATGTACAGTTGAAGTCGGAAGTTTACATACACTGAGAACATCGTGTTTGACGAGAGTCTGCCACAGAACAAAGAAAGACCCTCATCCACTGACTCTGCTGCTGACTCTGCAGAAACCAGTAAGTAGCACATTACTTCATTACTTATTTTACCTTTTAGATTCACCTTGCAAGTCAATACTTACAGTTGAAGTCGGAAGTTTACACACACTTCGAGTCATTAAAACTCGTTTTTCAACCACTCCACAAATTTCTTGTTAACAAACTATAGTTTTGGCAAGTCGGTTAGGACATCTACTTTGTGCAAGACACAAGTAGTTTCTCCAACAATTGTTCACAGACAGATTATTTCACTTATAATTCACTGTATCACAATTCCAGTGGGTCAGAAGTTTACATACACTAAGTTGACTGTGCCTTTAAACAGCTTGGAAAATTCCAGAAAATTATGTAATGGCTTTAGAAGCTTCTGATAGGCTAATTGACATCATTTGTGTCAATTGGAGGTGTACCTGTG
Organism: Hucho hucho; assembly: GCA_003317085.1. Lineage (NCBI taxonomy): Eukaryota > Metazoa > Chordata > Actinopteri > Salmoniformes > Salmonidae > Hucho > Hucho hucho. Next base: position 1,138,137 of record QNTS01000143.1, read on the forward strand.
GATGTACTTCAAGGCCTACCTTCAAACTCAGTGCCTCTTTGCTTGACACATTGTTTAAATCAAAAGAAATCAGCCAAGACCTCAGAAAAAAAATTGTAGACCTCCACAAGTCTGGTTCATCCTTAGGAGAAATTTCCAAATGCCTGAAGGTACCTTGTTCATCTGTACAAACAATAGTACGCAAGTATAAACACCATGGGACCACACAGCCGTCATACTGCTCAGGAAGTTTCTGTCTCCTAGAGATGAACATACTTTGGTGCGAAAAGTGCAAATCAATCCCAGAACAACAGCAAAGGACCTTGTGAAAATGCTGGAGGAAACAGGCACAAAAGTATCTATATCCATAGTAAAATGAGTCCAATATCAACATAACCTGAAAGGCCACTCAGCAAGGAAGAAGCCACTGCTCCAAAACCAGCATAAAAAAGCCAGACTACGGTTTGCAACTGCACATGGGGAATGAAGATCGCACTTTTTGGAGAAATGTCCTCTGGTCTGATGAAACAAAAATAGAACTGTTTGGCCATAATGCCCATCAATATGTTTGGAGGAAAAAGGGGGAGGCTTGCAAGCCGAAGAACACCATCCCAACCGTGAAGCACGGGGGTGACAGCATCATGTTGTGGGGGTGCTTTGCTGCAGGAGGAACTGGTGCACTTCACAAAATAGATGGCATCACGAGTAAGAAAAATTATGTGGATATATTGAAGCAACATTGAAGACATCAGTCAGGAAGTTAAAGCTTAGTCACAAATGGGTCTTCCAAATGAACAATGTAGTGGCCAAATGGCTTAAGGACAACAAAGTCAAGGTATTGGAGTGGCCATCACAAAGCCCTGACCTCAATCCTATAGAACATTTATGGGCAGAACTGAAAAAGTGTGTGCAAGCAAGGAGGCCTTAAAATCTGACTCAGTTACACCATGTCTGTCAAGAGGAATGGGTCAAAATTCACCCAACTTATTGTGGGAAGCTTATGGAAGGCTACCTGATACATTTGACCCAAGTTAAACAATTTACAGGCAATGCTACCAAATACTAATTGAGTGTATGTAAACTTCTGACCCACTGGGAATGTGATGAAAGAAATAAAAGCTGAAATAAATCATTCTCGCTACTATTATTCTGGCATTTCACATTCTGAAAATAAAGTGGAGATCCTAACTGACCTAAGACAGGGAATTTTTACTAGGATTAAATGTCAGGAATTGTGAAAAACTGAGGTTAAATGTATTTGGCTAAGGTGTATGTAAACTTCTGACTTCAACTGTACTTCCCAATACGTTTGATTGTGATCCTGGCTGAGATGGCATGCCAGTAAGTCATGTGACCGAATGCATTCACTGGTCACTACGGAGGAGTTTTGGTTCCTGACCCTGTCTGAGACTTCAGTGCATTCCAGACAACTGGGAACTTGGACAAAAACGAGCTCCGACTTGGAAAAAGCTTTTGAACGGTCATCCAACTCGGAATTTAGCACAAAACATTAGTGGTGGTGAGATAAGATAAATTCTCAAACTAATTTGCAGATGACTGTAATAGCCCCACATTAAATGTATGTGATGGTGATTTGAGAAGACAATCATAAATACTGTCAATATTTTTTTATTGACTGCCATAGCCCCAAATAAAAAAGTAAACATTGGCTGTTATGGATTGGACCCTTTTTTTCACCTAAAATGACATACCCAAATCTGAATCAAGGATAATCATATTCTTGATACCATTTGAAAGGAAACACTTTGAAGTTTGGTGGAAATGTGAAATTAATATAGGAGAATATAACACATTAGATCTGGTAGATAATACCAACCAAAAACATGCGCTTTCTTTTCTTATTTTTTCGTATCATCTTTGAAATGCAAGAGAGAAGGCCATAATATAATATTGCAGTTTAGGCGCAAAATGTTGATTTTGGCCACTAGATGGCAGAAGTGTGTGCGCAAAGTTTCAGATTGATCCAGTGAAGCGTTACAATGCTGCCCAAATGTGCCGATTTGGTACATAACTAAAGAGAAAAGACAAAAATGATATTGTAATACAACATTTTAGTTTACACTCCCAGGAATGTCATACATGATGGATCATTAGCTTATACACTAACTTTCACATATCTAGATGGCAGGGTGGGTGTGGAGCCAGAGACAGCCGGGGTTCAAACTGTAAAACCCAGTTCCTACATTTGAAAATAAAAATGTATTTTATCAAACAAAACTATGCTACATTTTATCTCTGGGACCCTCAGGATGACAAATCAGAGCAAGAGTCCATTAAAATAACATCAAGTTGATCAGAAATACAGTGGAGACATTGTTAATCTTGGCAATGTTGTTAATGTTGTAAATGACTATTGTAGCTGGAAATGGCTGATATGGAATATCTACATAGGCGTACAGAGGCCCATTATCAGCAACCGTCACTCCTGTGTTCCAATGCCACCTTGTGTTAGCTAATCCAAGTTTATAATTTTAATTGATCATTAGAAAACCCTTTTGCAATTATGTTAGCACAGCTGAAAACTGTTGTACTGATTAAAGAAGCAATACAATTTGCCTTCTTTAGACTAGTTGAGTATCTGGAGCATCAGCATTTGTCGGTTTGATTACAGGCTCAAAATGGCCAGAAAGAAAGAATTTTCTTCTGAAACTTCTCAGTCTATTCTTGTTCTGAAAAAGGAAGGCTATTCCATGCGAGAAATTGCCAAGAAACTAAAGATCTCGTACAGCGCTATGTACTACTCCCTTCACAGAACAGCACAAACTGTCTCTAACCAGAATAGAAAGAAGAGTGGGAGGCCCCAGTGCACAACAGAGCAAGAGGACAATTACATTAGTGTCTAGTTTGAGAAACAGACATCTCACAAGTCCTCAACTGGCAGCTTCATTAAATAGTACCCACAAAACACCAGTCTCATCGTCAACAGTGAAGAGGCAACTCCGGGATGCTGGCCTTCTAGGCAGAGTTGACAATAAAAATAAAAGATTAAGATGGGCAAAAGAACACAGACACTGGACAGAGAAAGATTGGAAAAAATGTGTTATGGACAAAGAATCTAAGTTTGAGGTGTTTGGATCACAAAGAAGAACATTTGTGAGGCCCAGAAAAAGTGAAAATAATGCTGGAGGAGTGCTTTAAGCCATCTGTCTAGCATGGTAGATGCAATGTGATGGTCTGGGGGCGCTTTGATGGTGGTAAAGTGGGAGATTTGTACAGGGTAAAAGGTATCTTGAAGAAGGAAGTCTTTCACTCCATTTTGCAAAGCCATGCCATACCCTGTGGACGACACTTAATTGGAGCCAATTTCCTCCTACAACAGGACTATTACCCAAAGCACAGCTCCAAACTATGCACAAACTATTTAGGGAAGAAGCAGTCAGCTGTATTCTGTCTATAATGGAGTGGCCAGCACAGTCAGCAGATCTCAACCCTATTGAGCTGTTATGGGAGCAGCTTGACCGTATGGTACGTAAGAAGTGCCCATCAAGCCAATCCAACTCGTGGGATGTCCTTCAGGAAGCATGGGGTTTAAATATTTTCAGATTACCTCAACAAATTGACAACTAGAATGCCAAAGGTCTGCAAGGCTGTAATTGCTGCAAATGGAGGATTTTTTGACGAAAGCAAAGTTTGAAGGACACAATTATTATTTCAATTAAAAATCTTTATTTAATACCTTGTCAACGTCTTGACTATATAGGGACACCGATCCCATAGTGGTTAAAGAAGTCTATTTGTGTTTTTCTGTACTTGCCGTGCCTAGAACAAAGAGCAGTGGAGCATTGTGAACAAAGGCTATAGCAGTTAACTGATCGCCACCTTTTCAATTCCGTTTTGGGGTAACAATTATTGAATTGTGCCCTCCTCTCGTTTAGCCTTTGTTGTGTGTCCTGGCCTTTTGATAGATATGATGCTAGTGGACACAAGGGTCAAAGTAGCAGCCCTTTGTTATGGTCGATGCACAGATAGGCATGTGCTCCCATTAGAAGAGTTGTTTTGGCCTGAAAGCTCAGACTCTTGTTTTGTGAGTTGAATTCATTAGAATTTGCAACTTGCCTATGTTGACTAACTCAAGTCAACTTAAGGCTGATGTGATTCACTGGAAGATTTACTTTGTGAGAAAACAACGTTTTTTTTTTACTACTTGTGAAAAAAGTCTTATTAACCATGCAATAACTATGTAATACCCATTATCGTTCTCTTCCTATGTTTGTGTTGTTTAATTTTCAGGTCTTGTTAAGATGAAAGAGGCCAATGACATTGAGGTGAAGCTTAATGAGGTGGAGAAGTTACTGAAGAATGTAATCAACATGCCATGGAAGGTAGGTCACGCTACTGCCACCCCCTGCACACATATTGAAGTTGATTAACATGTGCGCACATCTATTCCCTTATACAGCTCCAAACATACCACATTTGACTCAGATTAACTCTCATGCATTGTGTATGGTTCACATTAAAATAACTAATGCTGACTGTGTGGCACTCCACAGTATTCTAGGTCAGAGGTGGTGTTGACATTCTTTGAACGATCACCCTTGGACCAAGTTTTGAAGAATGACAACATCCACAAGATCCAGCCATGCTTCCAGAGTCCATACAATATATCAGGTATTGATTCATTAGGAAACATAGGGGCTCCTCTGATTCTCCTTACTTAAAAAAAGGTGTATTTGTCAAATGCGCCAAATACAGGAGGTGTAGACCTTACAGTGAAATGCTTAAATACAAGCCCTTAACCAACAATGCAGTTCAAGAAATAGAGTTAAGAAAATATTTACTAAATAAACTAAAGGAAAGAAAATTGAAAAAAGGGACACAATAAAATAACAATGATGAGGCTATATACAGGGGATACCGGTACCGAGTCAATGTGCGGGGGTACAAGTTAGTCAAGGTAATTTGTACATGTACAGTGCCTTCAATAAGTATTCAGACCCCTTGACTTTTTTTTTATGTTACAGCCTTATTCTAAAATTGATTAAATTATTTTCTTGCCCCTCAACAATCTACACACAATACCCCATAATGACAAAGCAAAAACAGGTTTTTAGCAAATGTATAAAAAACTGAAATATCACTTCTACCTAAGTATTCAGACCCTTTACTCAGTAATTTGTTGAAGCACCTTTGACAGCGATTACAGCATTGAGTCTTCTTGGGTATGATGCTACAAGCTTGGCACACCTATATTTGGGGAGTGTCTCTCATGATTATCTGCAGATCTTTTCAAGCTCTGTCAGGTTGGATGGGGAAATTTTGCTGCAATGCTATTTTCAGGTCTCTCCAGAGATGTTCGATTGGGTTCAAGTCCGGGCTCTGGCTGGGCCACTCAAGGACATTCAGAGACTTGTCCCAAAGCCACTCCTGTGTTGTCTTGGCTGTGTGCTTAGGGTTGTTGTCCTGTTGGAAGGTGAACCAGTCTGGGGTTCTGAGCACTCTGGAGCAGGTTTTCAACAAGGATCTCTCTGTACTTTGCTCCATTCATCTTTGTCTCGATCCTGACTAGCTTCCCTGTCCCTAGCCACAGAAACACACCCCCACAGCATGATGCTGCCACCACCATGCTTCACCGTAGGGATGGTGCCAGGTTTACTCCAGATGTGACGCTTGGTATTCAGGCCTAAGAGTTCAATCTTGGTTTCATCAGACCAGAGAATATTGTTTCTCATGGTCTGAGTCTTTAGGTGCCTTTTGCCAAACTCCAAGTGGGCTGTCATGTGCCTTTTACTGAGTAGTGGCTTCCGTCTGGCCACTTTGCCGTAAAGGCCTGATTGGTGGAGTGCTGCAGAGATGGTTGTCCTTCTGGAAGGTTCTCCCATCTCCACAGATGAACTCCAGAGCTCTGTCAGAGTGACCATCCGGTTCTTGGTCACCTCCCTGATCAAGGCCCTTCTCCCCCAATTGCTCAGTTTGGCAGGGAGGCCAAGTCTAGGAAGGGTCTTGGTGCCTCCAAACTTCTTCCATTTAAGAATGATGGAGACCACTGTGTTCTAGGGGACCTTCAATGCTGCAGAAATGTTTTGGTACCCTTCCCCAGATCTGTGCCTCAACACAATCCTGTCTCGAAGCTCTACAGACAACTCCTTCGACCTCATGGCATGGTATTTGCTCTGACAATGGAAACAGGATGCACCTGAGCTCAATTTCGAGTCTCATAGCAAAGGGTCTGAATACTTATGTAAATAAGGTATTTATACATTTGCAAAAGGCAAGGGGTCTGAATAATTTCCGAAGGCACTGTAGGTAGGGGTAAAGTAACTATGCATAGATAATAAACAGCGAGTAGCAGCAGTGTAAAAACAAGGGGGGGGGGGTCATTGTAAATACTCTGGGTGTCATTTGATTAATTGTTCAGCAGTCTTATGGTTTGGGGGTAGAAGCTGTTAAGGAGCCTTTTGGTCCTAGACTTGGCGCTCTGGTACCGCTTGCCGTACGGTAGCAGAGAGAACAGTCTATGACTTGGGTGACTGGAGTCTTTGAATTTTTTTGGGGCCTTCCTCTGACATTGCCTAGTATATAAACTCAGCATAAAAAGAAACATCCCTTTTTTAGGACCCTGTCTTTCAAAGATAATTCGTACAAATCCAAATAACTTCACAGATCTTCATTGTAAAGGGTTTAAACACTGTTTCCCATGCTTGTTCAATGAACCATAGCAATTAATGAACATGCACCTGTGGAACACTAAGACACTAACAGCTTACAGACGGTAGGCAATTAAGGTCACAGTTATGAAAACTTAGGACACTAAAGAGGCCTTTCTACTGACTCTGAAAAACACCAAAAGAAAGATCCCCAGGGTCCCTGCTCATCTGCGTGAACGTGCCTTAGGTATGCTGCAAGGAGGCATGTGGACTGCAAATGTGACCAGGGCAATAAATTGCAATGTCCATACTGTGAGACGCCTAAGACAGAGCTTCAGGGAGACAGGACGGACAGCTGATCGTCCTCGCAGTGGCAGACAACGTGTAACAACACCTGCACAGGATCGGTACATTCGAACATCACACCTGCGGGACAGGTACAGGATGGCAACAACAACTGTCCGAGTTACACCAGGAACGCACAATCCCTCCATCAGTGCTCAGACCTTCCGCAATAGGCTGAGAGAGGCTGGATTTAGGGCTTGTAGGCCTGTTGTAAGGCAGGTCCTCACCAGACATCACCTGCAACAACGTCGCCTATGGGCACAAACCCACTATCGCTGGACAAGACAGGACTGGAAAAAAAGGGTATTCACTGACGAGTCACGGTTTTGACTCACAAGGGGAGATGGTTGGATTCGCGTTTAATGTCGAAGAAATTAAACGCGATGCAGCTGGTGGCCACACCAGATACTGACTGTTACTTTTGATTTTGACCCCCCCTTTGTTCAGGGACACATTATTCCATTTCTGTTAGTCACATGTCTGTGGAAATTGTTCTGTTTATTTCTCAGTTGTTGAATCTTGTTATGTTCATACAAATGTTTACACATGTTAAGTTTGCTGAAAATAAATGCAGTTGCCAGTGAGAGGACTTTTCTTTTTTTGCTGAGTTTAGGTCTTGGATGGCAGAAAGTTTGGCCAAAAACATATACTGGGCCATACGTACCACTATTGTAGTGCCAATACCAGGCAGTGATGCAACCGGTCAGGATGCTCTCGATGGTCTGGCTGTAGAACTTTTTGAGGGTCTGGGGACCCATGCCAAATCTTTTCAGTCTCCTGTGGGGGAAAGGTGTTGTCGTGCCCTCTTCACGACTGTCTTGGTGTGTTTGGACCATGATAGTTTGTTAGTGATGTGGACACCATGGAACTTGAAACTCTCGACTTGCTCCACTACAGCCCCGTCAATGTTAATGATGGTGTTGGAGTCATGTTTGGCCACGCAGCTGTGGGTGAACAGGGAGTACAGGAGAGGACTAAGCACGCACCCTTGAGGGGCCCCAGTGTTGAGGATCAACTTGGCAGATGTGTTTTTGCCTACCCTTACAACCTGGGGGCGGCCTGTCAGGAAGTCCATCATCCCAGAAATGCCAGTTGCAGAGGGAGGTGTTTAGTCCCAGGGTCCTTAGCTTAGTGATGAGCTTTGTGGGCACTATGGTATTGAACGCTGAACTGTAGTCAATGAACAGCATTCTCACATAGGTGTTCCTTTTGTCCAGGTGGGAAAGAGCAGTGTGGAGTGCGATTGAGATTGCATCATCTGTGGATCTGTTGGGGCGGTATGCGAATTGGAGTGGGTCTTGGGTTTCTGGGATGATGGTGTTGATGTGAGCCCTTACCAGCCATTCAAATTACTTCATGGCTACCGACGTGAGTGCAACAAGGGCGGTAATCATTTAGGCAGGCCCCATATGGCATCCGAACCAGGAAACCTCTAACGGATCAGATAAGATAGCATTTTATTGTCTGTTTTCAAGGAAATGTGCCTTGCATCATAACAAATTCCTTAGAGGAAACAACAACAGACAAAAAATATATAGAGGCAGAAGACTGTTCATGTCCTGAACTGTAGAATGTTATATGGGTGTTTTGCTCTCCCCTTGCCAGTGGTTATGTCAATCTGTCTGTTCTATGCCCCACAGAGATAATGCATTTTAATCGCTTCTGTCTGGCTAACACTGAGAACATCGTGTTTGACGAGAGTCTGCCACAGAACAAAGAAAGACCCTCATCCACTGACTCTGCTGCTGACTCTGCAGAACACCAGTAAGTAGCACATTACTTCATTACTTATTTTACCTTTTAGATTCACCTTGCCAGTCAATACTTACAGTTGAAGTCGGAAGTTTACACACACTTCGAGTCATTAAAACTCGTTTTTCAACCACTCCACAAATTTCTTGTTAACAAACTATAGTTTTGGCAAGTCGGTTAGGACATCTACTTTGTGCAAGACACAAGTAGTTTCTCCAACAATTGTTCACAGACAGATTATTTCACTTATAATTCACTGTATCACAATTCCAGTGGGTCAGAAGTTTACATACACTAAGTTGACTGTGCCTTTAAACAGCTTGGAAAATTCAAAAAAATGATGTCATGGCTTTAGAAGCTTCTGATAGGCAAATTTAATTTTCATCATTTGAGTCAGTTGGAGGTGTACCTGTGGATGTATTTCAATACCTACCTTCAATCTCTGTGCCTCTTTGCTTGACATCATGAGAAAATCAAAAAAATTGGAGACCTCCATAAGTCTGGTTCATCCTTGGGAGCAATTTCCAAACACCTGAATATACCACGTTCATCTGCACAAACAATAGTACGCAAGTATAAACACCATGGGACCACGCAACCATCATACCGTTAAGGAAGGAGACGCGTTCTGTCTCCTAGAGATGAACGTACTTTGGTGCAAAAAGTGCAAATCAATCCCAGAACAACAACAAAGGACCCTGTGAAGATGCTGGAGGAAACAGATACAAAAGTATCTATATTCACAGTAAAACGAGTCCTATATCAAATCAAATGTATTTATAAAGCCCTTCTTACATCAGCTGATGTCAAAGTGAAAACCCCAAACAGCAAGCAATGCAGGTGTAGAAGCACGGTGGCTAGGAAAAACTAGGAAGAAACCTAGAGAGAAACCAGGCTATGAGGGGTGGCCAGTCCTCTTCTGGCTGTGCCGGGTGGAGATTATAACAGAACATGGCCAAGATGCTAAAATGTTCATAGATGACCAGCATTGTCAAATAATAATAATCACAGTGGTTGTCGAGGGTGCAACAGGTCAGCACCTCAGGAGTAAATGTCAGTTGGCTTTTCATAGCCGATCATTCAGAGTACCTCTACCACTCCTGCTGTCTCTAGAGAGTTGAAAACAGCAAGTCTGGGACAGGTAGCACATCTGGTGAACAGGTCAGGGTTCCATAGCCGCAGGCAGAACAGTTGAAACTGGAGCAGCAGCACGGCCAGGTGGACTGGGGACAGCAAGGAGTCATCAGGCCAGGTAGTCCTGAGGCTCTCCTCCGATGGAGAGAAAGAAAGAGAGAAAGAGAGATTTAGAGAGGCATACTTAAATTCATACAGAACACCGGAAAAGAGAGGAGAAATAGTCCAGATAGAACAGACTGACCCTAGCCCCCCGACACAAACTACTGCAGCATAAATACTGGAGGCTGAGACAGGAGGGGTCGGGAGACACTGTGGCCCCGTCCGACGATACTCCCGGACAGGGCCAAACAGGAAGGATATAACCACACTCACTCTGCCAAAACACAGCCCCCACACCACTAGAGGGATATCTTCAACCACCAACTTACTATCCTGAGACAAGGCCGAATATAGCCCACAAAGATCTCCGCCACGGCACAACCCAAGGGGGGGGCGCCAACCCGGACAGGAAGATCACGTCAGTGACTCAACCCACTCAAGCGACGCACACGGCATGGAAGAGCACCAGTAAGCCAGTGACTCAGCACCTGTAATAGTGTTAGAGGCAGAGAACAAGCATATCTGTTTTGTCAGAGTTTAAAAGTAGAACATTTGTCACCATCCACTTCCTTATGTCTGAAACACAGGCTTCCAGGGAGGGCAATTTTGGGGCTTCACCATGTTTCATCGAAATGTACAGCTGTGTGTCGTCCGCATAGCAGTAAAAGTTAACATTATGTTTCCGAATGACATCACCAAGAGGTAAAATATATAGTGAAAACAATAGTGGTCCTAAAACGGAGCCTTGAGGAACACCGAAATGTACAGTTGATTTGTCAGAGGACAAACCATCCACAGAGACAAACTGATATCTTTCCGACAGATAAGATCTAAACCAGGCCAGAACTTGTCCGTGTAGACCAATTTGGGTTTCCAATCTCTCCAAAAGAATGTGGTGATCGATGGTATCAAATGCAGCACTAAGGTCTAGGAGCATGAGAACAGATGCAGAGCCTCTATCGACATAACCTGAAAGGCCGCTCAGCAAGGAAGAAGCCACTGCTCCAAAACCCCCATAAAAAGCCAGACTACGGTTTGCAACTGCACATGGGGACAAAGATCGTACTTTTTGGAGAAATGTCCTCTGGTCTGATGATACAAAAATAGAACTGTTTAGCCATAATGACCATCGTTATGTTTGGAGGAAAAAGGGGGAGGCTTGCAAGCCGAAGATCACCATCCCAACCTTGAAGCACGGGGGTGACAGCATCATGTTGTGGGGGTGCTTTGCTGCAGGAGGGACTGGTGCACTTCACGAGGAGTCAAATCAGTCAGGAAGTTAATGCTTGGTCGCAAATGGGTCTTCGAAATGGACAATAACCCCAAGCATACTTCCAAAGTTGTGGCAAGGTTGCTTAAGGACATCAAAGTCAAGGTATTGGAGTGGCCATCACAAAGCCCTGACCTCAATCCCATAGACAATGTGTGGGCAGAACTGAAAAAGCGTGTGCGAGCAAGGAGGCCTACAAACCTGACTCAGTTACACCAGCTCTGTCAGGAGGAATGGGCCAAAATTCACCCAACTTATTGTGGAAAGCTTGTGGAAGACTACCTGATACATTTGACCCAAGTTAAACAATTTAAAGGCAATGCTACCAAATTCTATTTGAGTGTATGTACACTTCTGACCCACTGGGAATATGATGAAAGAAATAAAAGCTGATATAAATCATTCTCTCTACTATTATTCTGATATTTCACATTCTTAAAATAAAGTGGTTGATCCTAACTGACCTAAGACAGGGAAATTTTACTAGGATTAAATTTCAGGAATTATGAAATACTGAGTTTAAATGTATTTGGCTAAGGTGTATGTAAACTTCCGACTTCAACTGTATGTCATTGTATATTGAGACAGAAATTGAAATTTCTTCAACATCATAGCAGAGGTGAAATTGTGTGAGTGGGGGTTATTATTTAAATGTTTTCTACAATGTTGACTTTGGGGCTGTAACTCTCTGCATCTTAAAGAGAGAAGCATGACAGTATGCATGGTAACCTGCTTCTATTTTCTTCAACCTCTTTCTCATCCATTTAGGCCTATTTTATACAAATGCATCCTGTTCCTTTCTGTACAGTACAGATTCCCTTTACTACACACACATCTACAGGGACCTTTTACAAACATAGATGGCTGTATGTGCCGTTATGAACATGTGAGTAACATGCATTCCTTGAATGCAAAGCGGTTCCAGCGTCCCTCACCTCAGGAAGTGTCTCAGTGCACCTCTTCATTCCCTGGCTGGGGGTGTGAGGAGGAAGCTAGGATGGATCATTAGTCAGTCTCCACAAGAGATCACATTTTACCACTTATAACAAAAGGTGAAATTTCACAGCAAGTGCATGTTACTCAAGTGGGGATCATATAATACAGACCACACTCTTACGTGTTTAGAATAGTTAGCATTCATCACAAAACTGGGATAGTAAAGCTATTATAAATAAAAGAATGCAAGCAGGATTGGAAGATATACGATCAGGATTTTGTTTGTGCCTTGCTGTTTGGATTCAATATTGAACTGATGTTTTAGTTGCTGTGTCTTAGTATGGGGACTGAGCGATAACTATGTCTGGCGTCTTCCTCTCTCAGGGACGAGGATGGCCGGGAGTTCCTGATGGTGGAACCAGACATCAGTGAGGATGACTCGGATCCCTATGTCACCAACCTGTCCTATTACCACCTTCTCCCCTTTGAGACGGACATCCTGGAATGAGGAACCAAAGTGGGTGCTTAGATGCTGTCAGAAAGCAACCCATGTCATGTGACCTGGCTATGGAAAGCTATGTCCAGCAAGTTGGTCACAAATGCTTCAGTTGCCGCGTAACTGCACCGACCAACTTTGCTGCTGCTGCTTATAGGCCAGCGTTCGTCTTGGCAGCTTTGTCTCTGTTGAATGGGAGAGCGGATCCTGGTGTTAAGCAGCTGTATGGACAGACAGAAAGAGAGACAGACATACTGTAGTATTACTCACAGAAAGATTGTATAGGGAGACATTTAATATCACTGGCTTCCAATATCCAATGTCTTTGAAATCACCAGTGTGCTTCATCCTCTTTCCTGAAGCTGTTGTCTCAAGATGGTGTTATAAGGAAATAGGGAGACTGCCCATTTCATGGTCCTCAAACTGCTTTCTCTGTCCTCTCTCCTCTACAGTGGTGCCTCATGGTCCTCTGTGTGATTCTGGTTGTCAAGGAGCTTGGTGTACAATGACGACCAGTTATAATGCAGAAACAACACTTTATAGACTATGTTCAGTATCGGCCTTAAACTGCCGTGTTGGCATTACAACCAGTATACGAGAGATTGTTGTTTTCTGTGGAGTGATAGCTTGATTCTCCTAATTGGGATTGAATGGGAAATGTACTTTTTTTTCATTGTAACTTTTACTCATTAGACCAAATGTCAGGTGGATAAATTGTGATTGTTATTGTGTTAAAAATGTAGATAATGTAACATATCAGAACACAACATAACAATATGAATTACAGTACCTGATTGGTTTGAGTAGCTAAAATTAACCTTTGAATAATCTCAATCTGGGGATTGTTATCATGTGCAAAGCGTGTTTTTTCTGGTTCAAGCAGGGCCATGTCAGACCCTGTATTATGTTGTGTAGGCTACTGTAATTGCACGTGTGAGCTGAGCACAGCAGCTCAGCCTAACAGCTGACTACAGTCTCAACGTGGGAGTCTGCAGCCCAGCCCGATCAAAATCTCTCTTTATCTAAAGAAAACAAATTATCATGTTGTGTGCAAAACCACTATAGAGAAATTGTGGAATTTAGGCAAACACTGGATTTTCCTCTCCCCGTTGTTCTACAATTGAGTAGTTTCTTTCCAAAACACTATACATCCATTTTCAGAAATGTTGGTCAATTAGATTTTATTGTTTAAAGAATTTATGAAAGAGATCATGTTGTGGGTGTGCTTTGCTGCAGGAGGGACTGGTGCACTTCACAAAATAGATGGCATCATGAGGAAGGAAGATTATGTTGCTATATTGAAGCAACATCTGAAGACATCAGTCAGGAAGTTAAAGCTTGGTCACAAATGGGTCTTCCAAATGGACAATGACCCCAAGCATACTTCCAAAGTTGTGGCAAAATGGCTTAAGGACAACAAAGTCAAGGTATTGGAGTCGCCATCACAAAGCCCTGACCTCAATCCTATTGAAAATTTGTGGGCAGAACTGAAAAAGCATGAAGGTACCCATAAGCAATAATTTCTGGTGAGAAAACACAAATGTGTAAAATGTGTGGATATAGCAATTGGGTAGCTACTGGGTAGCTACTGTCTTCCTCTGCTCAGCATAGTTCTGTAGCCACAGGGGTTTGCCCTCCCCTAAATACACAGGCACTGAACACTAGGAAACTTGGCACATGGAGCCTTCAACCGACCCCAAACCCCCCTCCACTAGTTAGCAACTCAGTCATGCCCATTGCTTAGCCCGTGAGAAAACACCACTCTTTCTCTGCATGTGAAATTATGCCACTCTTGTTCTCTCCCTGCTTTTTTCTCTATTTTCTCCAAGGCAAATAGCCTAGAGGAGGAAAATCACATTATATAAATGTTATTTTTGGGCACTGGAGGTTCTGTTTGAAAAGGGACTTTACTGAGGATGTGAAAACAACAACAACAATCAATTCAGGTTGGAACTGTTGGATGTATTAATTTCTATTCAGAGTCAGTCTAGACAGTCGACAATGATTCGTGAAGTGTCCTGTGCAGTGTGCATGCATCCATCCACCAGTTATTGCTAAACGGTACTCACACTTTTCTTGTGTGGTGTCAGGAGTACCCAACCAAATTCCATGACTCTGGTCTCTCCGCCACACTCTTGGAAAACACCAGTATGTCAAATTCAACAATGTCAGACATAGGTGTGATCATTTGGAATAATTTTTTTTTTTTACAATGATATTCTAATTTAATATAATATAAAGAGGTTATTTATTTTCAAGTCCAAATGTTTGACAGACTGGCTCTCATATTACTTAGCTATGCTAATTATGCTCCATCTTGTAACCTATGTGTTGATATGCTTACAGACACTTTGCGGAGAATGTATAACGGAGATGTATAACTGTGGTAGACAAGGGTTTTGATTTGTAATAAAAAAAGCCTTGACTGTTACTGTTTCATAATTGATTATTGTGGAAATATCTGAGAGCTAAGATTATACTACCTCAACAGAAGATGAGCCAATTCAAAATCAACAGGTTCTGCAACTCAAGATAGCTTCAGGATGTGTGTAACAGGGTCATCTTGTGGTAGGTATCAGCATCATACACACTATTAAACTGGGGGAAGAGGCTGGAATGGACTGATACTCCATGGATATAGTACATTGTTTGTCTACAAATACTCATGTGTCAACAAAACATAAACAATGGAGCAATAAAAACTTAAATGTTAGGTTATAGAGTAAAACAGTTCACTAAACTCATAAGCATGCAGTAGGTTAGTGGAATCAATTGTACAGTAGCATGGTCATTGAACAGCAGGAAATATCCCAAAGGAAGATTGTGTCTGTAAATGTAACTATGACGAACACTGTGATAGACTACATAGGCTTTCTTATCATTTACCGCTTGTATTACCTATTTGATGTTACCATTCAGAGCAATGGCAAAAGTGAAAGCCACCTTGTTTTGTGCAGGTACTTACACTTTCTAAGCTGTTTTGTTCATATACGCATACCTCGCTTCATTACCTTGACAACATGTCAGATTTGTTCGCTTGGGTGGAATTGTGCGGTAAAATGCAAGAACAGCTAGCAAAGGGCGCAAGCTATTCTAGTTCATGCATCATGAGGTTGAAAGCAGCAACGCTAGGCAACAGCATATCTCAAATTACAGAAGCATTCGTATAAATGTGTTGCTAAATTGTTAACGTGATGATTTTTACGTTGACTGCTCATTTTGTTTTTATTGTAGGGCTTTGTCTAAGTTCAGCGGTGCTTGCAATTGTCGAAGATTTCGATGACACTTAAGTGATGCTGTGATTCATTTTGATTGTGGAAGCTTCCTGTTCAGGCTATTTGTTGAACATAAATCCCTAGCTGTAGGTATGAGAATTTGCCACCAAATACAGAGGGCTAACAAGCATTTTTTGGGGTTAATGTAATAGATTTGAGTGTTTACCCAGTTTACCCAGTTTATTTTTCTATTTTACCCTTATGTTACCAGGCAAGTTAACTGAGAACACATTCTCATTTACAGCAATGACCTGGGGAATAGTTACAACGGCGAGGGGAGGGGACGGGGGAGGTGGTATGTAAACCAGATGTCATGCCTGCTCCCCCTCCCCCTCCCTGGCGCTCGAGGGCGCCAGGCTACCCATCTGGCTCGTCGGGCTCGTCGGGCTCTCATGCCCTAGCTGGCTCGAGAGGTTTCCTTGCCCCGTTTGGCTCGGCAGGTTCTCATCCCACGTCATGTTTCAGCCGGCTCGTCGGGCTCCTATGCCTCAGCTGGCCCATGAGTTTTTGTTGTTTTGTTGGTGACGTTGGGCTTGGATTCCACTGCTGATGGAACCGGGGGTGCCTAAGCTGGCTCGTCGGGCTGTCATGACCTAGCTGGCTTGAGAGGTTTCCTTGCCCCGGTTGGCTCGGCAGGTTCCCATCCCACATAATGCTTCAGCTGGACCATGGGCTTCTACACCGCAGCGGGATCGTCAGGCTGTCATGCCTCGGCCGGCCCGTCCGGCTCGCCCAGGTGGTACGCCGAGTGGTGCCCCTAGAGGGGGGTACTGTCATGCCTGCTCCCGCTCCCCCGAGTGCCAGGCTACCTGTTTTTACACGCACCTGTCACCATCATTACGCTCAGCAGTGCTCATTGGACTCACCTGGACTCCTTTACATGGTTGATTGCCCCTGTATATCTGTTCCTCGGTGGTGTTCCCTGTGTCCGCATTCATTGTTGTTATGCGTTCCTGTCCAGACGCTGTTCCTGTTCTGTTTTATGTCCGTCAGTTATTAAACCACTCCCTGTACCTGCTTCTCATCTCCTTTGTCGATCCTTTCACCAGATTGGATATTTAGGCAGGACACTGGGGTTGACACTCTTACTATAAGTGCCATTGGATCTTTAGTGACCACATAGTCAGGACACCCGTTTTAACGTCCCATCTGAAATACTTATGGTAAAATAAGATATTCCAATAAGATATTCCAATCTCAAACCCCTTTACAGAGGCAAATACACTGAGTGTACAAAACACTGCTCTTTCTTTCCACCAGGTGAATCCAAGTGAAAGCTATGATCCCTTATTGCTGTTACTTCAATCAGTGTAGATGAATGGGAGGAGACAGGTTAAGGATTTTTAAGTCTTGAGACATGGATTGAGTATGTGTGCCATTCAGAGGGTGAATGGGAAAGACAAAGATTTAAGTGCCTTTGAATGGGGTATGGTAGTAGGTGACAGGCGCACCGGTTTGAGTGTGTCAAGAATTGCAACACTGCAGGGTTTTTCGCGCTCAACAGTTTCCGTTGTGTATCAAGAATGGTCCAAAACTTAAAGGACATCCAGCGAACATGACAGAACTGTGTGAAGCATTGGAGTCAACATGGGCCAGCATCCCTGTGGAACACTTTTGACACCTTGTAGAGTCCATTCCCTGACAAATTGAGCCTGTTCTGAGGGCAAAAGGGGCGCAACTCAATATTAGGAAGGTGTTACTAATGTTTTGTACACTCAGTGTATATATTTTAAACTAAATTGTAAATGTCTGAGTTTGACTTAAGTGTCCACACTGTACTCATCACATCTAGTTGCAGTATGTCAATTATGGTTTTGTCTCTATTAGACATCTTCAAAGTTGCATGCCGGTTATTGAGAAGCCTCATGATTTGGATAGGCCTTTTCAAATCATTATTTTTTATGACAAAAAACACGATTAAATCTATTTGACTAACTTCTATAACGTCTTAAGGATCCAACCCTTTTTTTAAATTTTCACCTAAAATGACATACCCAAATCAACTGCCCAGACTGCTCAGAACCTGAAGCATGGATATGCGTATTCTTGATACCATTTGAAAGGAAACACTTTGAAGTTTGTGGAAATGTGAAATTAATTTAGGAGAATAACACATTAGATCTGGTGAAAGATAATACAAAGAAGAAAAAAAAATCGCATTTTGTTTTTCTTGTTCCATCATCTTTGAAATGCAAGAGAATGTCCGTAATGTATTATTCCAGCCCAGGCGCAATTTAGCAGTGTATGTGCAAAGTTTTAGACTGATCCAATGAACCATTGCATATCTGTTCAAAATATTGTATCAAGACTGCCAAAATGTGCCTAATTGGTTTATTAATACATTTTCAAGTTCATAATTGTGCACTCTCCTCAAAAAATAGCATGATATTCTTTCACTGTAATAGCTACTGTAAATTGGACAGTGCAGTTAGATTAACAATAATTTAAGCTTTCTGCCCATATCAGATACAGTGAGGGAAAAAAGTATTTGATCCCCTGCTGATTTTGTACGTTTGCCCACTGACAAAGAAATGATCAGTCTATAATTTTAAATGGTAGGTTTATTTGAACAGTGAGAGACAGAATAACAACAAAACAATCCAGAAAAATGCATGTGAAAAATGTTATGAATTGATTTGCATTTTAATGAGGGAAATAAGTATTTGACCCCTCTGCAAAACATGACTTAGTACTTGGTGGCAAAACCCTTGTTGGCAATCACAGAGGTCAGACGTTTCTTGTAGTTGGCCACCAGGTTTGCACACATCTCAGGAGGGATTTTGTCCCACTCCTCTTTGCAGATATTCTCCAAGTCATTAAGGTTTCGAGGCTGACGTTTGGCAACTCGAACTTTCAGCTCCCTCCACAGATTTTCTATGGGACTAAGGTCTGGAGACTGGCTAGGCCACTCCAGGACCTTAATGTGCTTCTTCTTGAGCCACTCCTTTGTTGCCTTGGCTGTGTGTTTTGGGTCANCGGTACATGGCCCCGTCCATCGTCCCTTTGATGCGGTGAAGTTGTCCTGGCCCCTTAGCAGAAAAACACCCCCAAAGCATAATGTTTCCACCACCATGTTTGACGGTGGGGATGGTGTTCTTGGGGTCAAAGGCAGCATTCCTCCTCCTCCTAACACGGCGAGTTGAGTTGATGCCAAAGAGCTCCATTTTGGTCTCATCTGACCACAACACTTTCAACCAGTTGTCCTCTGAATCATTCAGATGTTCATTGGCAAACTTCAGACGGGCATGTATATGTGCTTTCTTGAGCAGGGGGACCTTAAGGGCGCTGCAGGATTTCAGTCCTTCACGGCGTAGTGTGTTACCAATTGTTTTCTTGGTGACTATGGTCCCAGCTGCCTTGAGATCATTGACAAGATCCTCCCGTGTAGTTCTGGGCTGATTCCTCACCGTTCTCATGATCTTTGCAACTCCACGAGGTGAGATCTTGCATGGAGTCCCAGGCTGAGGGAGATTGACAGTTCTTTTGTGTTTCTTCCATTTGCGAATAATCGCACCGACGGTTGTCACCTTCTCACCAAACTGCTTGGCGATGGTCTTGTAGCCCATTCCAGCCTTGTGTAGGTCTACAATCTTGTCCCTGACATCCTTGGAGAGCTCTTTGGTATTGGCCATGGTGGAGAGTTTGGAATCTGATTGATTGATTGCTTCTGTGGACAGGTGTCTTTTATACAGGTAACAAGCTGAGATTAGGAGCACTGCCTTTAACTACTTAGGGAGCGCCCCACTCTCGACACTACCCGGTGAAATGCAAGGCGCCAAATTCAAAATCCAAAAGTTGAATTATTAAACATTCATCAATATGCAAGTGTTGCATAGTCATCAAAAGCTCTGCTTCTTGGCAATATCACAGCGTTGTCAGATTTCAAAAAGGCTTTACGGCGAAAGCACAACATTTGATTGTTTGAGGGTAGCACCTCCAATATTTCTGCATTAGCATAAATTCATAAACCATCGCGGTTCACACCAAACACATTTCACAGCGAAAACAAATCCCTTACCTTTTGAAGAACTTCTGCTGAGGGCTTCCCAAGTGTTCCACGAAGACATCCAATGGTTATTTTGTTAGAAAAAGTCATTTATTATATCCATAAATCTCTGTTTGGTTGGAGCGTTATGTTCAGAAAATCCAACGTCGAATTGCCCATTGAAACGTGAAGAGAACACATTCAAATATACCTATAAACTTTTCCTAAACAAATCAAATACCAGTTAAAATGCATCCTTAGCTATCCTTTTATGAATATTTAGGGAGCGGCTCCTGAGGTGACGGTTTTGGAGAGTCTGGCGTGCCCAAAGTAAAATGCCTCCCACTCAGGCCCAGAAAATATTTAATAAAAATAAAAATAATTAATACATAATTAGTACTATTGGATAGGAAACACTCTGAAGTTTCCGAAAGTGTTAACATAATGTCTGTGAGTGTAACAGAACAGATATAGCAGGCGAAAACCTGAGAAAAATCCATCCGGAATTACTGTTTTTTGTCACATTGGCTCTGTTTGACAGTCTCCCTATTTATTTCAAGGCAAGCAGCTCCGAGATTTCAGTACCTATGGCTTCCACTAGATGTCAACAGTCTCTATACAAAACCAGGAAACGTTAGCCCTGACCAGAACGGATAGGGAGAGAATATGGTCCAGGGAGCTCAGATGTCAAAAAGCTTTGCAGGCGCGCAACCGAGTGCGCGCTCCACTGTTTTTTCCTTTCTTATCGTTCAGGCTACAATCCGGTTGAAATACTATAGTAAATATACATAATAGAATACCTAAGGAAACATTAAAAATGATGTTTGATTTGTTTGTAGAAATATGATAGGTATAATTTCAACGCGTTCTCTTCACGGTTCTATGGGCGACTCGACGGTGGTTTTATGAACATAATGTGCCAACCAAACGGAGATTTATGGATATAATAAATTACTTTTTCTAACCAAAGAAGCATGGATTGTCTTTGTTGGACACTTGGGAAGCCCTCAGCAGAAGTTCATCAAAGGTAATCGATTTTATATTAGAGATTTTATGCGTTTTGTGAGACCCGGGTTGGGTTATGGATTTATGCTAATGTGTAAATATTAGATGTGCTACCCTCAAACAATCAAATGTTGTGCTTTCGCCGTGAAGCCTTTTTGAAATCTGACAACGCTGTCATATTGCCAAGAGTCAGAGCTTTTGATGTCTATGAAACACTTGTATATTGATGAATCTTTTATAATTCAACTTTTGGATTTTGAATTTGGCGCTTTACATTTCACCGGGTAGCGCCCCACTGCTCCGTAAGAGGTTAACTAGCTAACATTGGCTGGCTGGCTTGTTAGCTAACGTTACATGACGTGTGTACAACACCCGTTAAATATGGCCGGTGTCAGTAAACGTCTGCAAAACAGCGTAATGGAATTGTTGCTAGCAGAGCTGGTTAGGCTGTTTTCATGTTATCCAGAGGTAAACAAATCATCGGCCAGAGCGTCAAATGTGCGCTTCGAGAGCGAAACAAGATGGGTGGGGCTAAAGCGTAAGAGGGTGTGAACAATGCTGAATGGGTGTAGACGAAGAAGAGCTCTTCACAAAATAGCAAAACATTCAAAGGCGATTTTCTCAAAAGTGAGTTTACAAGTTGATCAACTTTCAAAGCAGAATTACTTTCCTATTGTTCCTGAAATAAAATTATGATATACCATTTTGTAGCTCTGAGTCTCTACTTTTATCTAATGTAAAAAACACAATTTCAAATGTTGCTACATAAGATCGAATCCAAGTGGTGAGTCACAAATGTGGAATACGTCAAGGGGTATGAATTCTTTCTGAAGGCACTGTATGTCAAAGGCACCAATCCGTGAGGCTGCCTGAGAGACCGGGCCATTCAACATCACCAGCTGTCATCATAGGCAGCTCATGGTGAGAAACATCTCGGTCCCCAAGGCAAAAACCCTGTGCTACCCAGGAGCACGAGTACAGGACATAACAAGGCTGCTTCTGACTGTTCTACCACAGATCCCTATAAAAGTAGAGACAATGACTCGTCATAACGCTGCATCACTTACCTTTCGAAGAACTTCTGCTGAGGGCTTCCCAAGTGTCCAACGAAGACATCCAATGGTTCTTTTGTTAGAAAAAGTCATGTATTATATCCATAAATCTCCGTTTGGTTGGCGCGTTATGATCATAAAATCCACCGTTGAGTCGCCCATTGAACCGTGAAGAGAACGCGTTCAAATATACCTATAAACTTTCTAAAAACAAATCAAACATCATTTTTAATGTATCCTTAGGTATCCTTTTATGTATATTTACTGTAATATTTCAACCGGACGATAACGTGAACAATAGGAAAGGAAAATAAAGTTCGCGCCCGTCAATCTCGCGCCCGTCAAACGTTGTTGACAAAAGTGGTCCCCTGACTACTTCCTTTTCCTATCTGTTCTGCTTAGTGCTAGAGCTTCCAGACTGTATAAAGACTGTTGACATCTAGTGGAAGCCATAGGTACTGCAGTCTCAGTCCTGGTTAAAATACAAATGAACTTAGGAAAATTGCAATTGGCTCAGAACAGGGCAGCATGGCTGGCCCTTGGATGTACACAAAGAGACAATATTAATAATATGCATGTCAATCTCTCCTGGCTGAAATTGGAGGAGAGATTGACTTCATCACTACTTTTATTTAGGAGGTATTGACATGTTGAATGCACCGAGCTGTCTGTCTAAACTACTGGCACACAGCTCGGACACCCATGCATGCCCCACAAGACATGCCACAAGACGTCTCTTCACAGTCCCCAAGTCCAGAACAGACTATGGGAGGCACACAGTACTACATAGAGCCATGACTACTTGGAACTCTATTCCACATCAAGTAACTGACGCAAGCAGTAAAATTAGAGAAAGAAAACACCTTATGGAACAGCGGGGACTGTGAAGCAACACAAACATTGACACAGACACATGCATATACACACACACACAATAACATACGCACTATACATACACATGGATTTAGTACTGTAGATATGTGGTAGTGGTGGAGTAGGGGCCTGAGGGCACACTGTGTGTTGTGAAATCTGTATAGTAATGTTTTAAAATTGTATTAATGCCTTAATTTTGCTGGACCCTAGGAAGAGTAGCTGCTGCTTTGGCAGCAGCTAATGGGGATCCATAATAAATACAAATCGCATGTTGTTTAATGGATGTGGACATTTGACAGCCTCACCTAACAAAAATAATGTTAGAGAGGTGCACTTTGGACAAAAATGTTTGCACGTACTGAAATACATATAATTACTCTCACACCTTCAGCTGTAACAGATGAGGTTTTTAAGGTCCTTGGAACCTTACCATATCAAAGTCAGATCGTTTTGGCACAGTGGTTGAAAATGTACATTGTTTGACAAACGTTTTTACTCACAACAGACGACGGATGACAATTAAATTAGGTCTACATATTATTCAATTATGAATTTATGATGTTATGTTTATAATGTTTGGTACTAAGCATTCCAACTGACAATTTGACAGCGTACACCTCATTTGGCGAGAATGTGTGTTGATTGGGAAAGAAACTAACCCAGAGAGGAGTTCTCAGACTAGGATGATTGACAGGCAGACCTCATGGCAAGGTAAAATGTTGTAACGCTCTTTGAAATAATAATTATCTTAAACAGTTGTAGAAGTTATTTTTCCATTAGTCTCTACCCAGAGGCCCTCATGCAGGACGCAAGCATGCTGTCTTACCCCGAGACTCTGAGGGAGGAATTTTCTGCAGGGAGACAAAGAGGGGTCTTTCATCGGCTCCTGGCTTTGCTCCCAGCATGCCACGGTTTTAATAAGGGCACCGGCAGTCTGTTCACACCTCTCTATTCAATATGTATGACCAGACCTTTTTACCCCAACCCCAGCCAAACCCTGAGCTTTCTGATGTTTCAAACATCCACTATGAACAGCAATGGATGGCAAACGGGCACTCGTCGTTTGTCAGTCAAGACTGTCTTGCTCTGTGTGGATGCCATGTTGCTATGTTTGACAAGCATTTCGCATTTCGCTACACTCGCAATAACATTTGCTAACCATATGTATGTGACCTGTACCGTTCAACTTCTGATCTGATGTGAAATGTCACTATGCAATCAGTACCAAGCAACAACACCGACAGCTGTGGATAATAGTGATTAGAGTGTTTTTATATCAGGGAATAGGGACTCCATCTCAGCTAGCAGAGGTCTTATGTAATTAGGAAGCTCAGTCGATCTTATGATGCTCTTTCTAAAACACATATCTGAGAATGTAGAATTGATTTTATTGTGTCATTTCGAAGTTGTTCCCTGTAATCCCCTTTCAAGGATGTTCTTTGTTTCTCCCTCAAGGCGTGTTTTGTAAGACAGAAGTGTTTGTAGCAAACACAAGTGATTATATTCATCCTTGTCAATCAGAGGCATGAGAAACATAGCCTTTCACTTTCATTTGAAGACGAAAAATTTAAATAATGAAGGAGGAGGTGGGACTCTTAATGGAAATCAAATTAGTCAACAGTATGCTGAGGAGAAACCTGGAATCTGAACCAATGGACAATGAATGAAATTGAAATGCAGGGAAGTGAATGCAGCACAGGAGCCTCCCCCTCTCTCTGTCCCTCGCCCATGTGAAAAAGGAGAGTTGTGTCCCATGAGAGATCTAGATCTGTGACTTCTGCAACGGCTGATAAGGGAAAGTGGTGGTCTGTGTTCATCTTTGCACGTAGCCTGAAAAGTGCAGAGGTGGTCCCCACAGAACGTCTTCCATGTACACTATGAGCTTGTATGAGTACCTAGTACAACTCTTGCAATGAGAAAAAGGGAAAAGGCAAAAACGGTGAAATAAAAACAAAATGAAGAGCTGTGTTGTAAGTGCTGGAAACCATTAGGAGCAACAATGGCTCAGCCGCGGAGTGCCGCAGAGTGGTAGGCCACACAGAACGGGACCGCCGAGTGCTGCAGCGCCATTGTGTGTAAAAATCGCCTGACCTCGGGTTGCAACACTTACTACCGAGTTCCATACTGCCTCTGGAAGCAACGTCAGCAGCACAAGAACTGTTAGTCGGGAGCTTCATGAAATGGGTTTCCATGGCCGAGCAGCCGTACACAAGCCTAAGATCACCAGGCGCAATGCCAAATGTCGGCTGGAGTGGTGTGAATTGGAACGCCGACTGCAAGTCCCCGCAGCAATGTTCCATCTAGTGGAAAGCCTTCCCAAAAGAGTGGAGGCTGTTATAGCAGCATATAATACCCATGATTTTGGAATGAGATGTTCGACCAGCAGATGTCCACATACTTTTGGTCATGTACTGTATTTTCATTTTATGGTGTAGTACAGATGTGCACACCTTCTCAACTTCATATTCCTTCTGTGTTTTCAAACCTTTCCAAGTGGACATCCTGACTGCATGTGCTGCCATAGAAATAGAATGAATAGAATGGGGGTCCCCATTCAAGTCAATGATGGCATAATGGGTGGACTGGCATCCATTGCAAATGTACCCGTAGGAGCAAAGCAGGAGGTAAAATATGTGCTAAAATATGTGCTGTGATTTGTTCATTCAATTTACAAACATGAGCCACATCAGTTAATGTCATTTGAATGAACATTCTACATTACCATGGAAATTATTGCGTCACAATACCAGGCAACCATTGAGAGTGTACCCATGAGTTTAACAGTCAAATAGAGTCATGGTAATGGTAATGATGGCAGTTTAATGATGATGGTGATGGCAGTAGTAGTGATGATGATGGTAGGTGTAGTACAGATGTAGATTACCATTATTTAGTTATAAGTTAGTTATAGTTTAATTTTCCATATTTAGATTTTTTCAATTTATTACATTTCTGCTACTGACTATTACCATTTTATTGTTATTATTTTTGTATTTAATTTTGTATTATTATTTACTACCATTTTATATTATTATTTGTTATTGTTTCTAATTGTATTACAATGTATACTGTATACATTGTTGCTTTGGCAATATTGACACAATGTTTTTCATGCCAATAAAGCAGCTTGAATTTAGAGTCAATACACATTCCACGCTCGAACGTTCCACGCCCTCTTCTTATCGGGGAGCCATTTCCTGTGAATTGTCAAGGATTGCAAACACGGAGATCTCGTTAAATATGGATCAAATTCTTTCAAATTACCAAACGACATTCACAAGTGTTTCATCATAGTATAACCCAGAGCCATATATAGAGAGAGTTAGGCCAATGCGGTTTAACATTCCGAGAGCACTTTCTCATTCGTAGCCGTTGCTAAGTGATAGTTAACGCTTCTGCGTGGTGCTGTTTATTTCTGATAGTTTTCAAACTATATGAAGATGTCCAGTGAAAGCAGATATGCAATTTGTTGACACTACAACACATTAAAGACTTGGATACACATTATCCCAAATGCTAGTCAATAAAATGTCTTAAATTTTCTGCTGTGTTTTGCTTGCTTACAGCTCATTATTTTATAGGGAACTGTCGGAGGCACTCTAGTATTGTTACATCACCAACATGTCAAGAATAAAGTTCTATATGGGCGCTAACATGGCGACTGTTCTAAAACCTGGCCTAACTCACTCTCTCTATATATATACACACTGTCACAGTGCATTCAGGAAGTATTCTGACCACTTGACTTTTTCCACATTTTGTTATGTTACAGCTCCGAGACAGGATTGTGTCGAGGCACAGATCTGGGGAAGGGTGTCAAAACATTTCTGAAGCATTGATGGTCCCCAAGAACACAGTGGCCTCCATCATTCTTAAACGGAAGAAGTTTGGAGGCACCAAGACTCTTCCTAGAGCTGGCCGCCGGGCCAAGCTGAGCAATCGGGGGAGAAGAGCCTTGATCAGGGAGGTGACCAAGAACCCGATGGTCACTCTGACAGAGCTCTGGAGTTCCTCTGTGGAGATGGAAGAACCTTCCAGAAGGACAACCATCTTTGCCGCACTCCACCAATCAAGCCTTAGTGGTAGAGTATTCGTATTTTGTTTTTATTATGGATCCCCAATAGCAGCTACTCTTCCTTGGGTCCAAACACATAAAAGCACTTACACATGAACAAAACATAAAACATTACATCATATACTATTATTACACCACTACATAACTACAATACAAAATGTATAATACCACCATACAACAATATTACAATGTACGTGTGCTAGCGTGTGTGTGCGTATGTGTTATAGATTTTATGTTTAATGACTAAATGTTTGTACTTAATACTAAGAACATTCCATTCTGAAAGTGTATGCAATGGAGATGGGGTTGCAAGACAAATGGCAGTCCAATTAATATGTGTGTGTGTCTAGATATTAACTTGGTGTGCAGAAGTATGACTTCATTTAGGGGGAGTCTGTGTGAACAAAGAATTCTTTGATTCTACCAGACACATGCGAGAGGCCCGTCCTTGAGAAGAACCTCCCAACACCTCCCAAGTTTGACTTATTTGCAAAGATTGTGATAAGGCTGTGGGAAGAGACTATGTTCTTGGAGAGGGTGGGGGAAGAGGTGGGAATTTTGTATCTTGTATTTCAACATTGTACCATATAAAAGACTGTGTACACCTTTTAGAGGGGAGAGCTCTCCTGAATTAAACCATTTACAATTGACTATTGTATTCTGGGCTTCTGTCTGTCTTATTTCAACCAGTATCTTACAACTACTGGGTAACAGACAGAGTTTGTTTAATTGATGTTCAGTTTGTGAATATTGAGAACAAAATTTCTATAACAGTATGCATGTGTGTGTACCTGTGCGTGTGTCTCTTCACAGTCCCCGCTGTTCCATAAGATGTTTTGTATCTGTTTTTTAAATCTGATTCTACTGCTTGCATCAGTTACGTGATGGTCAATAGAGTTCCATATAGTCATGGCTCTATGTAGTACTGTGCGCCTCCCATAGTTTGTTCTGGACTTGGGGATTGTGAAGAGACCTCTGGTGGCATGTCTTGTGGGGTATGCATGGGTGTCCGAGCTGTGTGCTAGCAGTTTAAACTGACAGCTCGGTGCAATTCAGCTTGTCAACACTTCTTACAAAAACAAGTAGTGATTAAGTCAATCTCTCCTCCACTTTGAGCCATGAGAGATTGACAAGGATATTAATGTTAGCTCCCCGTGTACATTTAAGGGCCAGACATGCTGCCCTGAGCCAATTGTAATTTTGTCTTTGTGGCACCTGACCACACGACTGAATACTAGTCCAGGTGCGACAAAACTAGGGCCTGTAGGATCTGCCTTGTTGACAGTGTTGTTAAAAAGGCAGAGCAGAGCTTTATGTTGAACAGACTTCTCCCCATCTTAGCTACTGTTGTATCAATATGTTTTGACCATGACAGTTTACAATCCAGGGTTAATCAATGCAGTTTAGTTGCTCAATTTCCGCATTATTCATTACAATATTTAGTTGAGGTTTAGGGTTTAGTGAATGATTTATCCCAAATACAATGCTTTTAGTTAGTCCTTGCCACCCATTCTGAAACTAACTGCAGCTCCTTGTTGTGTTGCAGTCATTTCAGTCGCTGTAGTAGCTGACGTGTATAGTGTTGAGTCATTGAGGCTTTACTCAAAGACAGTGGCATATCATTAGTAAAGATTGCATAAAGTAAGGGGCCTAGACAGCTACCCTGGGGAGTTCCTGATTCTACCTAGATTTTGTTGTAGAGGCTTCCATGAAAGAACACCCTCTGTGTCCTGTTAGACAGGTAACTCTTTATCCACAATATTCAGGGGGTGTAAAGCAGACTATGATCGATAATGTCAAAAGCCACACTGAAGTCTAACAAAACAGCCCCCACAATCTTTTTAACATCAATTTCTCTCAGCCAATCATCAGTCATTTGTGTAAGTGCTGTTCTTGTTGAATTGTTCCCTATAAGCGTGCTGAAAGTCTGTCAACATAGACAACAGTAATTATTTCACCTCTTCCACACTCACTTTACAGAATTCAAAATTACAAAGCTTGTCTTTCATAATTTGGTCAGATATACTTGGATGTGTAGTGTCAGCATTTGTTGCAGGCATGTCATGCCTAAGTTTGCTAATCTTTCCAATAAAAAAAATCATTTAAGTAGTTGGCAATAACAATGGGTTTTGTGATGAATGAGACATCTGATTCAATGAATGATGGAGATGAGTTTGCTTTTTTGCCCAAAATTTTATTTAAGGTGCTCCAAAGCATTTTACTATCATTGTTTATATAATTGATCTTTGTTTCATAGTATAGTTTCTTATTTTTATTCAGTTTAGTCACATCATTTCTCAATTTCCAGTACGTTTGCCAATTGGTTGTGCTGCCAGACTTATTTGCCATACCTTTTGCCTCATCCCTCTGAACCATACAATTGTTAAATTCCTCATCAATCTAAGGGGATTCCAGTTTTTATAGTACTTTTCTAAATGGGTGCATGCTTGTTGGTAACTGGAATAAGCAATTTGATAAATCTGTCAAGCGTCTGGTTGCTCCTCATTACTCACCACAGACCAGCAAATATTCTTTACATCATCAACATAAGAATCACCACAAAATATATTGTATGACCTCTTGTACTCTATATTAGGCCCAGCATTTTGAACTTTGCTTTTCATTTTTATTCAATTCAATTTTTATTTCACCTTGTTCTCAACCAGGTAGGCCAGTTGAGAACAAGTTCTCATTTACAACTGCGACCTGGTCAAGATAAAGCAAAGCAGTGCGACAAAAACAACACAGAGTTACACATGGGATAAACAAACGTACAGTCAATAACACAATAGAACATCTGTATACAGTGTGTGCAAATGAAGTAAGGAGGTAATGCAATAAATAGGCCATAGTGGCGAAGTAATAACAATTTAGAAATTAACACTGGAGAGATAGATGTGCAGATGAGGATGTGCAAGTAGACATACTGGTGTGAAAAACAGCAGAAAAAAAACAAATATGGGGATGAGGTAGGTAGTTGGTTGTATGTGCTATTTACAGATGGGCTGTGTACAGCTGCAGAGATCGGTAACCTGCTCTGACAGCTGATGCTTGAAGTTAGTGAGGGAGATATAGGTCTCCAGCTTCAGTGATTTTTGCAATTCGTTCCAGTCATTGGCAGCAGAGAAGTGAAATATACCTGCTGGAGCATGTGCTACGGGTGGGTGTTGCTATGGTGACCAGTGAGCTGAGATAAGGCGGAGCTTTACCCAGCAAAGACTTATAGATGACCTGGAGCCAGTGGGTTTGGCGATGAATATGTAGCGAGGACCAGCCAACAAGAGCATACAGGTGGTGGGTAGTATATGGGGCTTTGGTGACAAAACGGATGGCACTGTGATAGACTGCGTCCAATTTGCTGAGTAGAGTGTTGGAGGCTATTTTGTAAATCGCAGAAGTCAAGTATCGGCAGGATAGTCAGTTTTATGAGGGTATGTTTGGCAGCATGAGTGAAGGAGGCTTTGTTACGAAATTTAATTTTGGATTGGAGATGCTTAATATGAGTCTGGAACGAGAGTTTACAGTCTAGCCTGACACCTAGGTATTTATAGTTGTCCACATATTCTAAGTCAGAACCGTCCAGAGTAGTGATGCTAGGCGGGCGGGTGGGTGCGGGCAACAATCAGTTGAAGAGCATGCATTTAGTTTTGCCAGCGTTTAAGAGCAGTTGAAGGCCACGGAAGGATGAGGTCAATATCCTTCTAGGATACCTGGGCCAGGTCGATTAGAAAGGCCTATTCGCAGAAGTGTTTTAGGGAGCGTTTGACAGGGTGCTGTTTGTAACTACTCTGGTAGGTTGACCGAACCTAAATCAGGTTGCCGGTACTGGTTACAGTTTGAGGCTTTTTCTTGAGTGGGGAGCTTGATGATAGCCAATCAATATTGAAATCACCCAGAAAATATACCTCTTTGTTGATATCACACAATATCAAGTATTTCACACACATAATACAGATACTGACTGTTAGCCCTTGGTGGTCTATAGCAGCTTCCCACAAGAATGGGCAGATGCACCTGTAGCCATATATAACTAGTTTCAGGAAACTAGGCGTATGTCGTTCGTCACTACTTCACTGGAGCGGCCATTGAACATAACAATTTATTTCTTTATCAATATGCCTTTTTTGGCCGAAATGACTTCTGGAACATGTGAACTTTATGTGCCTTAATAACAAACGTGTGTTCTATCCATGAATACAAATACAATTGTTAAATTACGAGCCTAGTTGTTTGAGCCATGCAAAAAGTCAGGAACCTTCCCACTAGTTGTAATGATGGGGCGGTGAGTCGGAAGCAGGTGCAACGTTTTAATAAAACAACAAAACCAAGAACACGACACTAACATAAGGCAGAACGCCGATACACAAGAACAAAACCAACTGGTGAGTGAACATGGGATATATACATATAAAGGGGAAGAGATGATGAAGGTAATGGAGTCCAGGTGTGAATCATAATGATTAACAGGTGCGCGTAATGATGAGTGCCAGGGGTGCGTAATGAGGAATCCCAGGACCGGTGATTAGTACTTAGCAGATACTATCGATAGATTAGTTGGAACAAGTGATGGGCTACTTTCTGCACAGACCATGGTCAGTGTGAACCGGAGGGACTTGACACAACGCTGGCCAAACAAGATTTAAGTTAGCTACAAACAAAACAGAGTTAAATGGTTCCAATCTGCCGTGAATCTTTCATCCATGTATACGGGTAAGAGTCTAGCTTTGAGATACAATTTCCTAATTTTGTCAAAGTTGTTTTTATTGCATCTTAAAGCGTATTATTAGTTACAGTAGCTAGCAAATGTTAGCTTTCTGGCTCGCTAGCTAACATTACATGTATGATCTTTGCAGTAATATTATTCGAATCATAAATCCATTTGCATTGCTAGTTATAGCCTAATGTTAGTTATCTAACATTGAACCTAGTTTGTTAGCTTTAGCTACCTGCAGATTTATACTACAGCTATGACAATGTTTGTAATGGTAGTAGTATGAGTTGGGATTAAGCTAGCTACATGCTAGCTAGCTACATGTCTAAACAAAAGACTCCACTTCGTCCGGATTATGACAAGACCAATCAAATTAACCAGGTGTGTCTGGGGGTGATTACGGCCATCATTTGTATTTCATGAACATGTGTACATGTCTAGACAAACTGGAGGGCGCGCAATTCAAATAAATATTCATAAAAATTATGGATATCAAACATTTAGGTACATACAGTTGAAGTCGGAAGTTTAAATACACCTTAGCCAAATACATTTAAACTCAGTTTTTCACAATTCCTGACATTTAATCCTAATAAAAATTGCCTGTCTTAGATCAGATAGGATCACCACTTTATTTTAAGAATGTGAAATGTCAGAATAATAGCAGAGAGAAAGATTTATTTCAGCTTAAATTTCTTTCAAATTCCCAGTGGGTCAGAAGTTTACATACACTTAATTAGTATTTGGTAGCATTGCCTTTAAATTGTTTAACTTGGGTCAAACGTTTCGGGTAGCCTTCCACAAGCTTCCCGGAACAAGTTGGTTGAATTTTTGCCCATTCCACCTGACAGAGCTGATGTAACTAAGTCAGGTTTGTAGGCCTCCTTGCTTGCACATGCTTTTCAGTTCTGCCCACACATTTTCTATAGGATTGAGGTCAGGGCTTTGTGATGGCCACTCCAATACCTTGACTGTGTTGTCCTTAAACCATTTTGCCACAACTTTGTAAGTATGATTGGGGTCATTGTCCATTTGGAAGACCCAAATGAGATGTTGCTTCAATATATCCACATAATTTTCCTTCCTCATGATGCCATCTATTTTGTGAAGTGCACCAGTCCCTCCTGCAGCAAAGCACCCCCACAACATGATACTGCCACTCCCGTGCTTCACGGTTGGGACGGTGTTCTTCGGCTTGCAACCCTCCCCCTTTTTCCTCTAAACATAACGATGGTCATTATGGCCAAACAGTTCTATTTTTGTTTCATCAGACCAGAGGACATTTCTCCAAAAAGTACGATCTTCGTCCCCATGTGCAGTTGCAAACCATAGTCTGGCTTTTTATTGGCGGTTTTGGAGCAGTGGCTTCTTCCATGCTGAGCGGCCTTTCAGGTTATGTCGATATAGGACTTGTTTAACTGTGGATATAGATACTTTTGTACCTGTTTCCTCCAGCATCTTCACAAGGTCCTTTGCTGTTGTTCTGGGATTGATTTGCACTTTTCGCACCAAAATACGTTCATCTCTAGGATGAACAGAACTCGTCTCCTTCCTGAGTGGTATGATGGCTGCGTGGTCCCATGGTGTTTATACTTGCGTACTATTGTTTGTACAGATAAACATGGTTCCTTCAGGCATTTGGAAATTGCTCCCAAGGATGAACCAGACTTGTGGAGGTCTCCAATTTTTCTTGTGAGGCCTTGGCTGATTTCTTTTGATTTTCCCACAATGTCAAGCAAAGAGGCACTAAGTTTGAAGGTAGGCCTTGAAATGTATCCACAGGTACACCTCCAATTTACTCAAATGATGTCAATTAGCCTATCAGAAGCTTCTAAAGCCATGACATAATTTTCTGGAATTTTCCAAGCTGTTTAAAGGCACAGTCAACTTAGTATATGTAAACGTCTGACCAACTGGAATTGTGATACAGTGAATTATAAGTGAAATAATCTGTCTGTGAACAATTGTTGGAAAAATTACTTTTGTCATGCACAAAGTAGATGTCCTAAACGACTTGCCAAAACTATAGTTTGTTAACAATACATTTGTGGAGTGGTTGAAAAACAAGTTTTAATGACTCCAACCTAAGTGTATGTAAACTTCCGACTTCTTATTTTGTCTGAAAGCTTAAATACTTAATCTAACTGCACTGTCCGATTTACAGTAGCTATTACAGCGAAAACATGCAATGCAATTGTTTCAGGGCGGTGCCCCATATCAAAATATTTTTCCACCTGCACAGGCTTCATACATTCACAAATAACGATTAAATATTCACTTTTTTAAAATCTTCCCCTTGTTTGTCATCCAAAGGGTCCCATCTATAACATGTAGTGTCACTTTGTTAGATAAAATCCTTCTTTATATCCCAAAAAGTCTGTTTAGTTGGCGCCATCGATTTGAGTGATCTACTTGTTCAACATGCAGAGAAAGGAATCCGAAAATCTATCCCTAAACTTTGTTTCAACAAGTCAAAATACATTTCTATTTACTCCTCAGATACCCTAAAATGTAATCAAACTATAATATTTCTTATGGAAAGAAGTATGTTCAATAGGAAACCGATTTTAGCAGGTGCGTACTGTCTTCATGGAGCGTGCAAACACAAATTTCCAAGACTGTGTCCCTGTACTAAAACCAATATTTCTTATTCGTTTTTGAAGTTACATGCCTGAAACCTTGAACATAGACTGCTGACACCCTGTGGAAGCCATGGGAATTGCATGCAGGGAGCTAATTTTCAATATGACCAATATGACCAATCATTTTGTTTTTTCTTTGGATTTTTTCCACCCATATCTATTGTGTTATATTCTCCTACATTATTTTAACATTTCTACAGACTTCGAAGTGTTTTCATTCCAATGGTACCAATTATATGCATATCCTGGCTTCAGGGCCTGAGCAACAGGCAGTTTACTTTGGCCACGTAATTTAAGCAGAAATTGAGAAAAAACGCACCTAGCCCTAAGAATATAATTTTGACAATTGTGTCGGGTAAGCGTCATCTAACAATGAAATATTTTTATCTGGACACTTTCTGTTTTTGATATTGCTACTATGCAAGTAATCACTTCACTGTACTGTTTACACCTTCTGTGACAAATAAACTTTAATTATTTTGTATAGTGTGTGTTTACCACATTGCCTCACATGTGAATCCTTAAAGAGATGGGTAGGGGGCTAAGGCTTAAGAGGGTGTGAATGATGCTGAATGGGTGTAGACAAAGAAGAGAACTCTCCAGTAGGTGTACCAAAATATTCAAGGACCATTTTCTCAAAAGTGGGGTTGCAAGTTAATCAACTTTCAAAGCAGAATTACTTTTCCATTGTTCCTCAACTGCAGTGTTTGATATATAATTTTCTAGCTCTGAGTCTCTACTTTTATCCAATGTAACACCATTTCAAATTTTGCTACAAAGACCGAATCGAGGCGGTCGGTCACATATTACTTCAACATTATTTAACATGAGATCCTCTCTAAGCTTTACAGGACTGTGGTGCTTAATATAGACCACAACATTGGCATTTATGTATTTTCTGTAGATGTTATAACCATGTAATTCTACCACTGTATCATCAAAGGTATTGTCTAAGTGAGTTTCAGAGAGTCAGAATTTGAATGTCACGTGTTACTTGCTAGTTATTGACTTCATGAACCTTGTTTCTTAGGCTACATATGTTAACGTGGGCTATTTTTAGCACTTTTCTGGGATGCTTGATTGTTTTCATTGCTTTACTGGGAAGCTTATCATGCTCATGTTATTTATGTTAGTGCAGGGTGAGCTGCACACAGTGGACAATTCCTACTAAGGCACAACGCCTCAGTGCTAACAGTATAACTCTGGCACATAACATAGGCACATGATTACTGCCTACAATAGCTATGGGATCAGCAGAGGCACACCATAAATGTGGTTACTTTTACTGTGTCTTCCAACGCACCTGGGATAATGACATTTTCTGAAGCATTATGACAACAATGGTAGGGATTAATTGAGCTGGGCTTAGGTCACTGATAAGTAATTGTCTCAATGCAGCCTTATAATGCTATGAAAGGATCCAGGAACCCAAATAATTTGGGTGGATCCCATCCTCCTTATAAAACTAGCTTTGTTTCCAGAAGGTATCAAAATGATCAATAAATGTTACACCCACAAAGCTGCAATAGTCTTGTAGACAGTTAGGGAAGGCTAAAAGGCTGCTGAAACGTTTAATGCCACAATTTATGGAGGGCAGAGGGCCAGATATTATGGGGCGTTTGTTGCTGTCAAGCAGTGACACAATCAGTTCTTTAACCCTTTCATGCGTGTGTTCCAAATATCTCTAACGGATGCTCCAGCGTGAGTTTTTTTATGCACGTGATGTTAGAACGTTACGCAACAGTGATTGTTACGCAACAGTACATTTAATCCGCCTCATTCATTCACATAAAAGTAGTCATTTTTACTATTTTACTATTTTACTTTTTACTTTTGTGGACCAATTCATTTTTTTAACATTTCTGACTCTGACAAAATTTCCCAAACACTTCCCAATTGTTTGTGCAGTTCAAGTCTGCAGACATTTGCTCATCTCCCATCCTGCACACACACGTGTTCACATTTTCCGTCTGTTGCCTGCATCCACGTCATCCACGTTTTCGTTACCAATAATAACTTTGGAATGTGTGCGTTTCTATCAAAGTAAGTGCCTTATTACGTTATAATAGTTTCTGCATGTTGTGTTATGTCGTTTCTACTGTAGCATAATATTTTTGTGTATAATCCTTATAACCGGGGAACACGCGAGGTAACGTTACTCATTTCATGACCTTTATGGTGTTATATTCAATCGTGCTTATGTAGCTAGCTACATTCTTCTATTAGCTCTGTAAAACAATGCTAATTGTGTCAGAAGTATTGGCTTGTTGTATTTTGAAGCTATTCTGGAAAAATTTAAAAATGTCTTCTAGGGATAGGGGGCAGTGTTCGGAGGTTCGGAGAGTCTGGCGTGCTCAAAGTAAAATGCCTGTTACTCAGGCCCAGAAACTAGGATATGCACATAATTAGCAGTATTGGATAGACAACATTCTGACGTTTCTAAAACTGTTAAAATAATGTCTGTGAATTTAACAGAACTGATTTGGGAGGCAAAAATCTGAGAAAAATCCATCCGGAAAATGGGATTTTTTGATGTCACAGTTTTTCCATTTACTTGCTATTCACTACAGAGGGATTTATCTCCCAGATTGCAGTTCCTATGGCTTCCACTAGATGTCAACAGTCTTTAGACATGGTTTCAGGCTTGTTTTT
Source organism: Hucho hucho (assembly GCA_003317085.1). Classification (NCBI taxonomy): domain Eukaryota; kingdom Metazoa; phylum Chordata; class Actinopteri; order Salmoniformes; family Salmonidae; genus Hucho; species Hucho hucho. The sequence goes on from QNTS01000143.1 coordinate 1,175,029, forward strand.
TGAAAAACCAACAAGTAATAGCAGTTCTTTCTGGTGGATCATGAAGTGTCCTGTACTGTTTGGCGCGCATGACTGTGTGCGCGTGCTTCATTATTTTCCTTTTCTATTGAGCAGGCTATTTTCCGTCTGAAATATTATCGTTTATTTACATATTAGGGTACCTGAGGATTGATTAGAAATGTTTTTTGACTTGTTTCAATGAACTTTACCGGTACTTTGGGGATTTTGTTTGTCTGCATGGTTGAACGCCTTTGAGCAGGTGGATTAATGAACAAAACGCGCCAACCAAACAGAGTTTTTGGGATATAAAGAGAGATTTTATCGAACAAAAGGACCATTTATTGTGTAGCTGGGACCCTTGGGATTGCCATCAGAGGAAGATCTTCAAAGGTAAGCGATTTATTTTATCGCTATTGTTGAGTTTTGTGACACCAGTGCAGGTTATGAAATTATGTTAATTGAAGAAGTATGCAGGGCGCTGTCCTCAGACAATCAAATGCTATGCTTTCACCGTAAAGCCTTTTTGAAATCTGACAATGCTGTTACAATAATATACCACTTGGTCGTTTTCTGAGTGCATTCCACAAAGCTGTTTGTCATGTCCGCCTTATTCACTGCCCCCATTTTGAGGTTATAGTCAAGCACGCTGTCTGATTTGATTGTTCTCTCTCCCGTCAGGTGGTCCACCTTCCCTGTGGCCGACATGGTTGCTGTATGGACAGTGGAGAGGACATGGATGTTTCATTTGTCATGCCACTTTACTGCCAGCTGTTGACATTTCTTATTTTGTATAAAGGGTCATGGCAGTAGCATCGTTGATGAAATGCAGTCATCGCAGCAGAACTAGGAAGCAGTCTTGGGAAAAGAGGGTGGCAAAAAAGGGAGTTGCAAACATAGGATCTGTGCTCCAGTATTCTCTTAGGGAGTTCTTCTTTACTATCCCCATGAGAAGGACTGTCACCAGGAAGGTATACCTTTCTCTAATTGTGAACCCCTTCTGTTGCTGCACTACATGCGTTCACATATCGTTGTTCTAAATCTTCATCATACTCAAGGGTTTGTTTCTCTTGACCCGCATACCCCCCCTCCAAATGTGGCCCCGCTAGTTTAATGGCTCCGCTCCATGGGTTGCTTGTGTGGGCTCCTCACTGTATCTAGGCCCAGGCTTAGGACAGTTTTTCTTCCAGTGACCTGACTCAAAGCATGACAAACACAGACCCTCCCTTCTACAGTATGCAAGCGTAGAGTGGTTTGTACCTTTACACACCTTGTAGTATTTCCTATAAGAGTACCCTTGGTTAGGTGAGTCCTGCGATCTTACTGTTGTCTGAGTGTTCTGTGTTAGCACACGATCAAGTAAACTTATCAAGGTTTGCATGCAGTTATGCTCAATTTGATTAGAGGGTGTGACAAGTACCTCACTCTGGCTAGGAGACACTGGACAAGTTGTCACTTCATCTTCAAGTACAGGCATCTGGACATGTCTGGCCACCTGTCTCACAGCAGCAGGGCGTTTTGACCTGGTCAGCAATCGGGCTTTCATTTCAGACTGATACTCATCTAGACGTTCTTGTATCTCAGCTGCCGTCCACCTATCAGCTGTTTTGAACTTTAGAACCGCAGAAAGAGAAGGATCTGGGCAGTGTTTCACAAACATCATCGTTACCTCTCTGCTGGAGTCCTCGATGCTCTGACCCTGCCTCCTCAAACACTCGTCGGCCACTTGTTCAGATCCAGTACTCCGTGGCATTTTCTCCTAGTACTGGCAAAGTGTTATAAAAATCGGCATGAGGCATGGATGAATATGTCGACTCACTGAAATGCTGTTTCAGTATATCTATTATCACTTTAGGGTTCTCGTGGGGTTTCAGAGATGTATTGCTGTGGAGTGCCATCTTTACGATGTCTCTAGTTCTCACCATGAGCTTGGACATAATCTCCTGTGACTGTTATATTACAGGCCTTACCCTTTTCCTCAGGTAAGCGTCCATGAGCTCCTCCTATTCATAAACTGAGTACTTGTCAGACCCATCCACTCTGAATAATGGGGGCTCTCTCACGTCAGACTGCAAGACCAACTTCATGCCAGATAAATTAAGAGAGGGTGTGTCAGTGAATGTCTGGCCTACACTGAGCATGTGCCCCTCTATCATCCTTCCTCGCACCTTCCTTCCTAATCTGAGCTGATATAGAGTGTCCTATCTGATGAGCGAGTTGTGTGATAAGATTTCCCAAGTCAGGATTGGCCACCTCTGAACTATCTGAGGGGGTGTAACTAGGCATAATTACAGGAGCTGAGGGTGTGACGTTAGGCACCCGAGTAGAACAAAAGATTGGTGAATCTACATCTATACACATAAGGACATGTACATAGTGAACTCATACACATTGTAAATATGAAAATAGAATACAATATTTCAGAACGTGACCTACCGCTTGCATGTCAATATCAGACTGGGAAGAATTGATGTTCGCAATCTCCCCCTATCTGCAAGCATGACCAATAGCATAACACCTTAATGATATGTAAATTCAACCAACCAATATGAATACATAACCATTGAATACATATTTCTGCAGTGAAAAAAAAGTGGAAACGTAACTAACCCTGTTACATATACATGCCCTACATGTAGGCATACGAATCCTGTAGTCTCGCTGGACATATGCTGTATATTCAGTGGACTATGCATGAACCTATACATCAAAGGTATTCTCTCTAACTGAAGGCATCTGCAGTGTCCATTAGATGGCACCAGAACCATACACTTCAGAGTTCAACCAGAGAAAACCGGTGATTAGTTCACCCTGTGTTCTGCCTCTAGGCATTTTAACTGATATCAAAGATTATCTTATCTTAACCGTAATGTTTCTGTTTGTGTGCATTTCTTCTGTCCTCTCCAGGCCAGCAGTCCGAGAACTTCCAAGCAAACAGATGGTTGACTATGATGAGGAGACACAACGTGCTCTTTGTGTATGTTGGAAAGGAGTCTCCACTCAAGGTGGGGGCTCCAGACGTTTCTTCAATTCAGAGCATAGCTTCCAAGAGCAGAGTGAGAGATATCACAATATATATTACAATATGTAGCAATAAAATATATGTTAGACGTTGTTTTGGTCAAATACTATCAGACATTTTAGTTAACATAAATATCAATATTAACAAACAGTTTGTGGAATAAACACCCCCCAAGCAAGAATAAAAAATGGGTGATGGGCTACAGTTGAAACTACACAGTCAACACGCACTAGGTGAATTGTGAAAAACTCAGTTTAAATGTATTTGGCTAAGGTGTATGTAAACTTTTTAATGGTACGTTTACAAACGTATATAATGATCAATAGAAAGGAAACCCTTATCTCATTATGGCAATTGTTGAAATAAGTATAGCCAGTCATAATTGTAATGGCTTAGCAGATAATAAGAGAATACGATCAGTATTTACCTGGCTAAATGTGAAGGAATATAATATCTATTGTTTACAGGAAACTCATTCAACAATTTTAGATGAAGTTTTGTGGAAAAAGGGGGGGGGGCAAAATATTTATTCCATGGGCAAAGAAATTGAAAAAGGGTGATGATATTAATTAACAGTAGTTCGGATCCAAATGTGCAAATTGTCCAAACAGATCCTCAAGGTAGATGGATGATTTAAAATATGTTATTGGACCATAAACAGATATGGCATGTTAACCTATACGGTCCAAATAATGATGATCCAAGCTTCTTTGAAAATATATATAAGAATTTATCAACTCTACAAGCAACACAAGACTCGATTATTATAGTGGGAGATTATAATACATTTTTAAATACCTCAATGGACCTTAAAGGAAATCACACTACAAACTATCACCCTCAGGCACTTAAGGAAATCATGAATGTCATGTATATATTGGAATTAGTGGATATATGGAGACTTAAATACCCTGACCTAGTGAGATATACATGGCAGAGGCTTAATTAGTCGTCTTGATTACTTTCTTATATAATTCTCTCTGGTACCAAAAGTTTAAAAAAAAAGTGTTTATAGGGGACAGAATGCGGTCGAACCATCACATAATTGGCATAAATATTACTCTTACAGAATTTCCACGTGGGCGAGAATATTGGAAATTTAAAAAAACTTAAAGAAATGGAACTTATTCAAGTAAGATCCAGTGTAATATATTATAAAAGTAAAGTGAACTGGATGGAATATGGGGAAAAATGCACCAAATTATTTTTCAATCTTCAACATAGAAATGCTACCAAAATGTTTTTACTGAAACTTGTTACAAATGATGGAGTCACTCATGATTCACCAAACAATATATTGAAAGAGGAAGTAAAGTACTTTAAGCATATGTTTTCTTTTCAGTCTCCACTAATCTCCACTAATCGAAGCTAATTGTATGGATTTTTTTCCTAATGTAAAAATAACATCTGTACAGAAAGACTCATGTGAAGGCCAAATTACAGAGGAGGAACTTCTTGATGCAATTATGTCCGGGAAAACTCCAGGGCTGGATGGCATACCAGTGGAAGTATACCAAACTTTTTTTGATATACTCAGAGGACCATTATTAGCATGTTTGAACCACTCCTATATACATGGTAGATTATCGGACACTCAACAAGGTCTGATTTCATTATTGCTGAAAAAGGATCCAAGTGGTACAGTGCCTGGCAAAAGTATTCATCCCCCTTGTCATTTTTCTGATTTTGTTGCATTACAACCTGTAATTTTTATTTTTATTTGGATTTAATGTATCCATACACGGGATCCGCTGGGTTCCACATACACAAACTAGTCCAAATTGGTGAAGTGAATTAAAAAAAATAACTTGTTTCATAAAATTCATAAAAATAAAAAACTGAAAAATGTTGCGTGCATATGCATTCATCCCCTTTGCTATGAAGCCCCTAAATAAGATCTGGTGCAACCAATTACCTTCAGAAATCACATAATTAGTTAAATGAAGTCCACCTGTGTGCAATCTAAGTGTCACATGATCTCAGTATATATACACCTGTTCAGAAAGACCCAAAGTCTGCAACACCACTAAGCAAAGGGCACCACCAAGAAAGCGGCATCATGAAGACCAAGGAGCTCTCCAAACAGGTCAGGTACAAAGTTGTGGAGAAGTACAGATCAGGGTTGGGTTATAAAAAAAGATCCAAAACTTTTAACATCCCACGGAGCGCCATTAAATCCATTATAAAAGAATATGGAACCACAACAAACCTGCCAAGAGAGGGCCGCCCACCAAAACTCACAGACCAGGCAAGGAGGGCATTAATCAGAGAGGCAACAAAGAGACAAAAGATAACCCTGAAGGAGCTGCAAAGCTCCACAGCGGAGATTGGAGTATATGTCCATTGGACCACTTTAAGCCGTACACTCCACAGAGCTGGACCTGACGGAAGAGTGACCAGAAGAAAGCCATTGCTTAAAAAAAAAAATAAGCAGACACGTTTGGTGTTCGCCAAAAGGCATGTGGGAGACTCCCCAAACATATGGAAGAAGCTACTCTGGTCAGATGAGACAAAAATGTAGCTTTTTGGCCATCAAGGAAATCGCTATGTCTGGCGCAAACCCAAAACCTCTCATCACCCCGAGAACCTCATCCCCATGATGGGGATGTTTTTCATCGGCAGGGACTGGGAAACTAGTTAGAATTTAAGGAATGATGTATGATGCTAAATATAGGGAAATTCTTGAGGCAAACCTGTTTCAGTCTTCCAGAGATTTGAGACAGGGACAGAGGTTCACCTTCCAGCAGGACAATGACCCTAAGCATACTGCTAAAGCAACACTCAAGTGGTTTAAGGGGAAACATTTAAATGTCTAGGAATGGCCTAGGCAAAGCCCAGCCCTCAATCCAATTGAGAATCTGTGGTATGACTTAAAGATTGCTGTACACCAGCGGAACCCATCCAACTTGAAGGAGCTGGAGCAGTTTTGCCTTGAAGAATGGGCAAAAATCCCAGTGGCTAGATGTGCCAAGCTTATAGAGACATACCCCAAGAGACTTAGCTGTAATTGCTGCAAAACGAGGGGGGGGGGGTGAATAGTTATGCAAGTTTTCTGTTTTTTGTCTTATTTCTTGTTTGTTTCACAATAAAAAAATAATTAGCATCTTCAAAGTGGTAGGCATGTTGTGTAAGTCAAACAATAAAAAAAAACCCAAAAAATAAATTTTAATTCCAGGTTGTAAGGCAACAAAATAGGAAAAATGCAAAGGGGGTGAATACATTCGCAAGCCACTGTATATAGAACCAGTCCATTTAAAAAAATGGTGGCCTCTTACACTTCAGTGTTGTGATACAAAAATTCTAGCTAAATGCTTGGCGCATATAATTAAAAAGATTTTGTCAGATGTTATTCATCTTAATCAGACAGGTTTTTTACATGGACGATGCATTGGAGATAATATAAGACTGGAAACAGTAGAACACCGACCAATCTGATTCCACGCTGCAAGATTGCTTCGAGCACGTGGACTGGGATATGTTCTGGACAGCATCAGACAACAACATTGATGTATACGCTGATTCGGTGAGCGAGTTTATTAGCAAGTGCATCAGTGATGTTGTACCCATAGCAACTATTAAAACCTTCCCCAACCAGAAACCGTGGATTGATGGCAGCATTCGCGCAAAACTGAAAGCGCGAACCACTGCTTTTAACCAGGGTAAGGTGACCAGAACATGACTGAATACAAACAGTGTAGCTATTCCCTCCGCAAGGCAATCAAACAAGCTAAGCATCAATATAGAGACAAAGTAGAGTCACAATTCAACGGCTCAGACACGAGAGGAATGTGGCAGGGTCTACAGTCAATCATGAACTACAAAAAGAAAACCAGCCCCGTCGCGGACCACGAAGTCCTGCTCCCAGACAAACTAAACAACTTCTTTGCTCGCTTTGAGGACAATACAGTGCCACCGACACGGCCCGCTACCAAAACCTGCGGGCTCACCATCACCGCAGCCAACGTGATTAAAACATTCAAGCGTGTTAACCCTCGAAAGGCTGCCGGCCCAGATGGCATCCCTGGCCGCATCCTCAGAGCATGCGCAGACCAGCTGGCTGGTGTGTTTACGGACATATTTAATTGATCCTTATCCCAGTCTGCTGTTCCCACATGCTTCAAGAGGGCCACCATTGTTCCTGTTCCCAAGAAAGCTAAGGTAACTGAGATAAATGACTATCGGCCCGTAGTACTGACTTCCGTCATCATGAAGTGCTTTGAGAGACTAGTCAAGGATCATATCACCTCCATCCTACCAGACACCCTAGACCCACTCCAATTTGCCTACTGTCCCAATAGGTCCACAGACGATGCAATCGCAATCACACTGCACACTGCCCTAACCCATCTGGACAAGAGGAATACCTATGTAAGAATGCTGTTCATCGACTGTTCATACAGCTCAGCATTTAACACCATAGTACCCTCCAAACTCGTCATTAAGCTCGAGACCCTAGGTCTCGACCCAGCCCTGTGCAACTGGGTCCTGGACTTCCTGACGGGACGGCCCCAGGTGGTGAGGGTAGGAAACAACACCTCCACCCCGCTGATCCTCAACACTGGGGCCCCACAAGGGTGAGTTCTCAGCCCTCTCCTGTACTCCCTGTTCACCCATGACTGCGTGGCCAAGCACGCCTCCAACTCAATCATCAAGTTTGCTGACGACACTACAGTGGTAGGCTTGATTACCAACTACGATGAGATGGCCTACAGGGAGGAGGTGAGGGCCCTCGGAGTGTGGTGTCAGGAAAATAACCTCTCACTCAACATCAACAAAACTAAGGAGATGATCGTGGACTTCAGGAAACAGCAGAGGGAGCACCCCCCTATCCACATCGACGGGACAGTAGTGGAGAAGGTGGAAAGTTTTAAGTTCCTCGGCGTACCCTTCACGGACAAACTGAAATGGTCCACCCACACAGACAGCGTGGTGAAGAAGGCGCAACAGCGCCTCTTCAACCTCCTGAGGCTGAAGAAATTCAGCTTGTCACCAAAAACACTCACAAACTTCTACAGATGCACAATCGAGAGCATCCTGTCGGGCTGTATCACGCCTGGTACGGCAACTGCTCCGCCCACAACCGTAAGGCTCTCCAGAAGGTAGTGAGGACTGCACAACGCATCATCGGGGGTAAACTACCTGCCCTCCAGGACACCTGCACCACCCGATGTCACAGGAAGGCCAAAAAGATCATCAAGGACAACAACCACCCGAGCCACTGCCTGTTCACCCCGCTATCATCCAGAAGGCGAGATCAGTACAGGTGCATCAAAGCGGGCCCGAGAGACTGAAAAACAGCTTCTATCTCAAAGCCATCAGACTGATAAACAGCCATCACTAACATTTAGTGGCTGCTGCCAACATACTGACTCAAATCTATAGCCACTTTAATAATACAAAATTGGATGTAATAAATGTATCACTAGTCACTTTAAACAATGCCACTTTATATAATGTTTACATACCCTACATTACTCATCTCATATGTATATACTGTTCTCTATACCATCTTCTGCATCTTTCCTATACCGTTCGGCCATAGCTCATCCATATATTTATATCTACATATTCTTATTAATTCCTTTACACTTGTAGTAGTTGTGAAATTGTTAGATATTACTGTATGGTCGGAACTAGAAGCACAAGCATTTCGCTACACTCGCATTAACATCTGCTAACCATGTGTATGTGACCAATAAAATTTGATTTGATTTTTTATTAGCCCAGACCACCAAGCCTGGCAGGGCCAGCAGAGCACAGCTGGGCAGTGGGGGCACAGGACACAGTATGTTTGTTTCTAGTTTATATATGTGTGTGTGCACATGCATCATGCATACATACAGTATATGATCATGTTGAGATGATTTAATGTGAGCGTGACCAGAGCTTGTCTGTCTGTCTGTCTGTGTGTGTGTGTGTGTGTGTGTGTGTGTGTTGGGGGGAGGGGTGGAGGGGTTTGTAATTGTTTGTACGAGGGAATTACAGTACACATGCTCTCTTAATCAAACCCAGGGCTTAAAGAGTGTGTTTTGATCACAGAAAATGTGTTTTACTGTGAAAATGTCTGATCAGAGTACACATGTTATGTGTTTGTGTAATGCTGGCACTGTGTGATAGGGATTAGAATAAAAATACATGTTCAAATGTGTGTTTCGGTGGGTAGTGATTACACAATTGTGTTTTCATGCTTATGTGTGTATTTGCATGTCTGTGCCTCGTGTGTGTCCTAGCTGTGCTTTTTTGGATGGCTCAGGGCCAAGTCTGCCCAGGATTAATTGGCCTCCTTTGAGGAATGAAATCCTGGCCTGTCAATGGCCACTAATCCCCGCTCCCTTAGGAAGACCAGGGAAATAAATCTGATGGCATTTTATCGTCCCCTTCTTCATCACACAGATTACTGTGCTTTCTCTGGGCTTTCTCTGGCAGCGCCCGGTCATATCTGGCAGGGTTGGCTTATAGTGCTTAGATCCACACTCACACTCATGCACGTGTGCTTGCACACACATACAAGCCCACACAGACAGACAGAGACACACACACACACACACACACACACACACACACACACACACACACACACACACACACACACACAGAGTCCTATGTACTTTAAGGTCTAAGTGAGGCTGGTTTTAATGATTCTGCCTGTCTGTTTGAGCATAGGATTCGTGCTGTAGCAACATTTGGTATGCATTCATTGCATTGAGTTTGGGTGGAAACTGGAGGAGCCATAACCTGGGCGACTCTCTCATTCTATGTAATGGCCATGGCTGTAACTGAGAACCATGCTGTAAAATGTTGTATGGCAGCATGAGAGTGGCAGTGCTACTGAAAAGCCCTCGAAGTCTGCTCTTTGAAAAGTGAATGAGCTGACTGTTTATTCAGGATGGCTGTCATCTGTTGGTGGTGTGTGTGTGTGTGTGTGTGTGTGTGTGTGTGTGTGTGTGTGTGTGTGTGTGTGTGTGTGTGTGGAGTAGCACAGTGATGGATGGGGGTATGTGTGGCATAGTTGTGTGTGTGTTTGAGTGTATGGGGGGGTGCCTTATCGCAGCTGGGGTGTGCACATCTAAGATGTGGAGTGGCACAGTGATGCACAACATGCTTTATCTTAGCTGGGCTGTGTAGTTGTCTACTGTGTGTGTCTGTGACTGTGTGTGTCTGTATGTGTATGTGTCCTGTGTGTGTGTGCATGTCATCTCAGCTGTGTGGCTGCCCAGTGCTGGACCACCTCTGATTCATTTGTCAGCTCTAATTTGTAAAGGTTTCTTTAACTGTGACCGTCAGGGGCCCATGTTGCCCCCATAGTCGCACACTGTTTGCATAAAAACAGAGACACTCCAAAAACACCGCATAACATTGCCTTTCATCCATACCAAGTCAGGCCACATCGAAAAGAAAGGATGCATGTATCTTGGATGCATCTTGACTATAGAGCTTTTTTTGTTTACTGTAATCTACTATTTCATTGGCACAATGTTTGATATGATATGTGGGGTTTTCCTTGGTCAGGTCACAAGGTAAGAAAAACTCCTGGCCCTATATGATAAGGGTAGAGGGATAATCTGCAGTATAGGAAAATATTACACATTTATATTCCTGTGTCTCTTAAGTAGGGTCTGGAGGTTAAATATGAAGACCTATGGGTCGAATTGGGACATGTGAGCATAGATTCCAGTACTGTTCCTTGCTGAAACACATGTATACTCCTCCTTTCCCCACCGAAGACCAGGGTTCAATCCATAAAAAAAAATTCTCCCACCTGCATGATATTTGCCGTGGAAGGCTTGAAATCATCCTTTATTGAGATATCTCTGTGACCTTTTTTTAGAGTGATAATCACCTCTTCCTCTCCCCCACAACGAGGTGTCTGTGTCGTCCATCATCAATTTCCAGTGTCAGTATTTGGCATTATAATATACTCCACTATATGGCAGCTGGAAAAAGTGTGATCCTTTTCCCCCCTTGTATATTATAAAGTCACTCCGATGAATTAAACAATAATCCTAACACAACGGAAGTCCCTCTCTTTCCTCAAGCGTTCAGCAGGGTTATTGTTACCTGGCAAAACAAACTAAAACCACAGCGGTGGACAGGGAGTTCTGGTCCCCAGGCTCGTGCCAGCCTACCTCATGGCTGCCATGCCTGGTGCTGCTGCCTGAGGACTCTCTCTACTCTCTCTCACAATAACACCCATCTATACAATATCCTGTGTAGCTACTGTCTGTGTCCTAATGCCCAGTAGTATTCCCCTGCTAGTCACCAGTATAACAAAGCCATGTCTCTATACGTGGACAGTATAGACAGCATACCAGCTGTTGATATACAGATCTCTGTGAATGACGTCAAGCAATACATTCAATGTGTCGACCCACAAAAATCATATGGTCTGGACGGTGTCAGCAGCAAGGCACTTCAGGCATGCGCAGACCAGCTCGTATTACTGTTCCAGAAGCTGTTCCAGCTTTCACTGAAATTGAGATAATTCCAGACTTATGGAAGAAGTCGCTGATTGTCCCAATACCTAAAAACAACATGCCAAAAGAAAATAAGTATTTACGCCCTGTGGCGCTGACATCTGTACATACGAAATGTTTAGAAAAAAATATTAAGAAACTTATATTTCTTTGGTCTCTCATCCCAATTAGACTCAAACAAATTTGCCTACGGTGCCTCCAGGGGTGTTGATGATGCATTACTGGCCATGCTGAACAATATCTACAAACATTTAGAAAAGGCAAATAGCCAAGTGAAAATTGTATTAATTGATTTAAGTAGTGCGTTTAACACCATCCAAGGCCACCTACTGGTAGATAAGCTGGTGAATTTGGGTGTCAACTCTCTACTGATTAAGTGGATCAATAGTTTCCTTGTGAACCGTACTCAACAAGTGAAGTTCAACTCCTCCATCTCTACATCTATATCAGTGAATACAGGAGCCCCTAAAGGAAGCGTACTTTCACCGATACTGTACACACTGTACACAAACGATTGTCAAGCCTCTGATGCACACCACACATTTTTTAAATATGCAGATGACACTGCTGTTGTGGGTTTCCTCCACCCAGACCAAGCCTCTCAAGGTTTTGATAGAGAAACGTGAAAATTTGTCCAGTGGTGTGCAGATAACTTTTTTTAAAATAAACGTTAAGAAAACAAAAGACATGGAAATTGATTTCAGAAAGAGCAAAGACCAAAGAGCTGTCAAAGGACACCAGAAACAAAATTGTAGACCTGCACCAGGTTGGGAAGACTGAATCTGCAATAGGTAAGCAGCTTGGTTTGAAGAAATCAACTGTGGGAGCAATTATTAGGAAATGGAAGACATACAAGACCACTGATAATCTTCCTCGATCTGGGGCTCCACGCAAGATCTCACCCCGTGGGGTCAAA
>QNTS01000144.1:0-94446 GCA_003317085.1 Hucho hucho
ATTCCAAGGGAAAAAACGATACCCAAAACAAAGTTCCACAAAAGAGTCTAACTGGAGCAGAACACATACACAGCTTCACTGAGGCAGGGTGCTAACATATAAACACAGAGCAAAGAACTAAGGGAAACTAAGGGTTTAAATACATACAGGGGAAACGAGGCACAGGTGCAAGTAATAACTGGAAACAAGGGGAAAATAAAAGAAAGGATCAGACAAAAAGAACACAATGGGAGCCTCTAGTGGTCAAAACCCAGAAACCACCCGGCCAAAAGTTGACAACAAACTTGTCTAATCACCATTGTTGTCTGAACAGCATCTAAATATTTTTTGGTACTGATGGAAAATTAAGGTCTTACATTTTATTCCTCAATTTGACCTTTTATTGTAAAAGATAAATGCAAAATTCATCATCCAAACATCACACGGAACACATCCACAGCCAAATTCCATAAACCAGTCTAAATAACAGGATGCGCTGACAAAAAACAAAAACATATGTTAGCGACCTAACAGCTAGACTAGTTTACAATGTACCACATCTCTGGTGGGCACAAGAGACTAATGTAATGCTGTTTAGAAAAGAAATGTGTGTCAGCTAAGCTAACAGCAGCTAAATTCTTTATGATGGCAGCCATGTTTGTTTATGTTTGACAAGCGAAAACTCCCTAATCCCAGAATGCAATTCCCTTTAAAACGCAAATAAACAAAGTCAAAGATGGCTGCACTCATTGCCTGAAAAATGTTAACTTTTCAGCATATTACTAATCGTTGATGTACTTAATACAGTGCATACAAGAACCGGAGCACATGCCATGACAAGTCGTTTACCGTTTTTGACAAATCACAAAGCAAATAAAATGTTTTCACCTCACAGATCATCACATCAAATACAAGCCTACTGCCTAGCCTAACCGTAGCGCAAAAGCTAAACAGGGATGAAACCATTTTAGGCGGGTTTGTGGGGGGTTAATTTAATTTGTGGGGGGTTTTCAAGTCCGTGCGTGGTAGAAATGGGGGAAGGTATCGTGGGGGGATATGATGCAGGAAATACTACTATGATGGGGGATTTATCAATAAATGGGGGGCAAACACAAGAGAAGATATGGAAAGGGGGGTCTGAGCTGGCAACCCTGAGGTACAAAAGTTACAATCTGATGCCTTGTTCAAGACAACTGGGAACTCGAAAATCCAATTCGGAATTCCAACTCAGGAACTCGGGCCTCTTTCTAGAGCTCCAACTTTCCGACCTGAAGATCATTGATGTCATGATTTGACCTAGTATTTTTCAGAGTTCACAATTGTCTTGAAAGCACCATAAGTCAGTCGAGTGAACTATCCCTTGTTATAACATCTTTGGTCTGACAGACGCTAACGTAACAAACAGAATGCATTGCATGATGTCAACAAACATGGCGCCACACATAGCCGGCAAATAGCTTAGCATTGGCTCATCATAATCAGTACAACATTCAAGTATTTTACACAGATCATATGTGTCCATTACAATCTATGCAAGAAACGGAATGCATAATTTGTCACCAGTACTTAAAAACATGTTAATAAAACAGTAAATACATTATGATCCATGCATAAATATGGTGTGCTACAGCAGAAACGACAACACGAAATACAGAAAATAAGCCACTTACTTTGATTGGAACATACACATGTCCAAAGTCCAATTTGTAAGACAAACAACCATTAATGGCAATGCGGGCGCCAGCCAGAAAATGTATTGGGGGAAAATGTTTGTGCAAGGCCTGTTCTGACTAGAGATGCGCATTGTCTTCATCCTTGATCTGGGGAAACACTCAGGAAGTGCTCACGTTAAAGAGAGAAGTTTGTCCGCTCAGTAAAGCCAAACAAATTGTCTGCAAGAGTGAAATGGGCACACCTTAATTCAAACTGTTGTTAGAAAATAAACATAGCCTATTGATAATTAGCAGGCAGTGTGCCATGGTTTGAGGGCAACTGGGTAACTGTCCTGTTGCGTAACAATCACATTTTGGAACAGTGAGAGCATTCTGACATCTATTAGAGATATTTGGAACTCACACGTGAAAAGGTTAATCTAGAATCCACTCCAGGAAGAAGCCCAGGCACCACACTGTATTGTCTGTAAGGCAGTTGAACTGTGCCAACATAACATCAACATTAGGGTAGAATAGTTGAACATGCATACATGTGCACAGTTACAGAGATTACATTAACCTGTTTGAGCTAGGGGGCAGTATTTTGAAGTTCGGATGGAAAACGTGCCCAAAGTAAACTGCCTGTTACTCAGGCCCAGAAGCTAGGATATGCATATAATTTTCAAGATGAAAGCTTGAAACCTTGTTCTAAAGACTGTTGACATCCAGTGGAAGCCATAGGAACTGCAATCTGGGAGCTATTCCCCTATATAACCAATAGGCCTTCAACTGAAAACTGGTCACCCCAAAAAATCCCACTTCCTGGATGGATTTTGCTCGGGTTTTTGCCTGCCAAATCAGTTCTGTTATACTCACAGACATTGTTTTAACAGTTTTAGAAACTTAAGAGTGTTTTCTATCCAATGCTACCAATTATGTGCATATCCTAGTTCATGGGCCTGAGTACCAGGCTTTTTACTTTGGGCACGCCAGACTCTCCAAAACTCAGAACACCGCTGCCACTCCCTAACAGGATATTATAAAAGTTGCATCATACTGCAGCACACCTTGCGGGCTGCCGCAGAATTCTATGGCACATTATTTAATTGTCAGCCATTGTTACCGTTAATGCTACTTTGAGAAGCATTTGATAGCCTTCAATATTGGCTGTATTAGAGAATTTAAAACCTTTTTTATAAGAACATAGTATATGTGATTGATTTTAAGAAATTTTGCTCAATTAATTTGATTAATATTGTGGTGTTTCTATTGCAAGAAAAAACAAAAAATGAAACCCTCAGGATTTCCGTTAGGATGGAAGGAAAAATTTGCCGCTGTACCAACGTGACGGTCAGGAGTAGGCTACAGTACTAAGATCATAACATTTCCACACACTAATTGGAGTCTAACCAATACCCAAACGGAGATTCAGTGAAAATAGAAATCTCATTGATTTATCAAGACCAGTCCCCATGCTTATCTCAGAGCAGCGCGAAACGGTGTGGGTAGGCTATTGCTTAAAATCCTATTGCTTCTAACTTCAATTTGCTTTTTAAATAAATAAGACCTACACCACTTTAACAGTACATTACTCAACACTAGTGAGACTCATGTCGCCTACGGAAGGCCTACAGTATATCAAAACATTTTTTTTTCAATGACATGATCCAATAATTACATTTAGAGGATTGTAGGATTCTAAATTAATATCTGAGGGGTATTTTTGTTAGGGCAAATCTGATCTGTGAGACTATCTAAGCGGCTTTTATATAATTCTAAATTAATTCATAATAATCGTGCGTCACCCTATGGGACTCCCAATCACGGTTGGATGTGATACAGGCTGGATTCTAACCAGGGACTGTAGTGATTCCTGTTGTTCTGAGATGCAGTGCCTTAGACCACTGCACCACTCTGGAGCCATGATCAATATGACCAATATATATTGTCCTGCTAATAGCCCATCCTAGAAAGGTTGTTGGCAGAATTCACAGCCTGCTACGCTTGTGAAAAACAGAGATAATAATAATTATTATAATTTTTCCCCCTTCCACATGTTAAAGGTTGCAATAGATTTTTTTATTTTTATTAATTCGTATATTTGAGTTAACCACAATATTTGTTGTATTATTTGTTCTGTCTTTTCTGATGGATTAAACTGAAATTGCAGCCAACTTTCTATAGCTTGTTTCAAAAATAACTCTGAGATGATTTAGTTTTCAAATAACTTAAGGTGAGCGAGAAAAAGGCCATTCTTGAACATGGGGTGAGACATTGTTTACGAATTTGTAAAAAAGCCAGTTTGTTTCTTAGAGGGACTGAAACCAAAAGCCTACCGTCACCTCATGGGTCTCCCGGTCGTGGCCTGCATGGGTATTGAAAGAGCATCTGTAGCAACTCGGTTTGCACTGCAATGTAGTGTCTTAGATCGCTGCACCACTCGGGCACTGTAAAATGTGAACGGTCGGGAGTAGGCTACAGTACTACAGTAAGAGCAAAATAATCCTAACATTTCCACACCCTAATTGTAGTCTAAGTTCCTCTTCGAATAAAAACCTTAGTGTAACAACAGTTTTAGTAAGTAAGTGCATAATTATCAGTTTCTATTTGGTTTATGTCGGCTATTCATTGTCAGTTAGAGACACAGTAGCGCAGTAGCGCCTTGGGACGCAAAAGCATAGAGCAATGGAGTAGTGACGCAGGGTACTGTACTAAACCACAAAGTCCCGCAGCATAATTGCAAAACTTTTAGTTGAGCAACCACTGTACCTAAGTTATCAAACGGAAAAATAATTTGATTTCCCCCCACTGTAACACAGTAGTATGTTAGCCAGCAATACACAATATGGGTTTCAGTAGAAACATTAAAGTTAGCCAGCTAGCTAGGTGGCTTGCAGAATAAAAAACTTACTTTAGTTAGCCACTGTATTTGTCACCTGCCCTCTTGGTACTGGCATCCACTGTATCTGAGCTTCTAAATCCAACTCTTTGTTTCGAATCCGCTATGCCATATTCCGGTTGAAACATATGGTTGAATGTCACCATGTAGCTAATAGAACATAAAAAAAAAATCCATTGTAAAATTCCTGTTGATGAGATGAATCACTTTAAGCCATTGGAGTCTTTAAGGTCAGTTCTTTCAGTTTTGCCCAAAGGATTGTGTAGTTAGTGTCAGCCTCTCTTTCAAAAAAGCCTGCCTTGGGGGAGGGACGAGGCCAGAGCACGAAGCACCGCCCCACACCAGTTGTAGTTTTTAGAGACTGGAAAAAGTATTTGTATTTGTCAGCTTGTATATTTAGCAATGAATCTGCCAATTGGAACATCACTGAAAGATGTCTAATGGCTCTACCCCCATCAATACACCGGAAGCCGTCATAGGGTGTATCATTCAGTGCGCGAAGCCCAGACCTGCCTTCCTCCTGGGCAATTATGTGTGAAACATATCTCACTTTCTAAAATTCCCCCAGGGTGATATTAACCTTTAAATGTGTCTACCGTGTCCACATTGTGTCCAGAGTCCTCCCGCACTATATTCAAATGCCAGTAAGCATTCCGCAAATTGTGGCGTAGGCAAAATATTATAATAACACAACAAAAACAATATTTTAAGGAGGTTGTTAGCTAGGAGTAATACTGGCTTTTCCTCCTGTTTCCAGAGTGATGGTTCATATAGTAACTCACGAGGAGGGACTGGAACACCAACTCAGGTCCTATGTGAAGGAGCAATGAAATCTCTACACTAAACTAACCTTACATCTCATACACCACCTCATCGTACTGATCTCACATTTACAGTTGAGAGCTTTTCAAGGGAAATTTCATAGCTACATTTCCTGATTGTAAGCAAACCACAATATCCAG
This sequence comes from Hucho hucho, assembly GCA_003317085.1. NCBI lineage: Eukaryota > Metazoa > Chordata > Actinopteri > Salmoniformes > Salmonidae > Hucho > Hucho hucho. Next base: position 5,493 of record QNTS01000144.1, read on the forward strand.
AATTCATAGCGATTTCAGGACGTGGAATGTCCGTGTTTGTAGCCAACACTTTCAGACAGAGGATTTTTAAACGGAACTGAACTGTTGGGGTTGCCATGTTGTCGAATGCTGAAAAGTGATGGCTATCTACTAAGCAATAAAGTCCTCAACTGGCAGATTCTTTAAATAGTACCCGCAAAACACCAGTCTCAACGTCAACAGTGAGGCGACTCCGGGATGCTGGTCTTCTAGGCCTGCTATTAGCCCATACAAACGCACTGAATAACAGATTCACTAATGGAACAACAGATAGTCCCCCCCAAAAAATAAATGTATTTTGCAACGTATTTTTGGCACTAAAAGTATCCAGCCCCCTTTTTCCAAATTTTCTTACATTACAGCCTTATTCTAAAATGTATTAAATTGTTTATTTTCCTCATCAATCTACACACAATACCCCATAATGACAAAGAAAAAAAACAGGTTTTGGGATTTTTATTTTCAAATGTGTTAAAAATAAAATAAGAAATATTACATTTACATATTCTGACCCCTTACTCAGTACTATGTTGAAGCACCTTTGGTAATAATTACAGCCTCTAGTCTTCTTGGGTATGATGCTACAAGCTTGGTACACCTGTATTTGAGGAGTTTCTCCCATTCTTCTCTGCAGATCCTCTCAAGCTCTGTCAGGTTGGATTGTGAGTGTCACTGCACAGCTATTTTCAGGTCTCTCCAGAGATGTTCGATCGGGTTCAAGTCCGGGCTCTGGCTTGGCCACTCAAGAATATTCAGAGACTTTTCTTGAAGGCACTCCTGTGTTGTCTTGGCTGTGTGCTTAGGGTCATTGTCCTGTTGGAAGGTGAACCTTTGCTCCAGTCAGAGGTCCTGAGCACTCTGGAGCATGTTTTCATCAAGGATCTCTCTGCCACCATCATGCTTCAGCGTAGGGATGGTATTGGCCAGGTGATGAGCGGTGCCTGGTTTCCTCCAGACGTGACGCTTGGCATTCAGGCTAAAGAGTTCCATCTTGGTTTCATCAGACCAGATAATCTTGTTTTTCATGGTCTGAGAGTACTTTAGGTGCCTTTTGAAAAACTCAAAGCAGACTGTCAAGTGCCTTTTACTGAGGAGTGGCTTCCTTCTGGCCACTCTACCATAAAGGCCTGATTGGTGAAGTGCTGCAGAGATGGTTGTCCTTCTGGAAGGTTCTTCCATCTCCACAGAAGAACTCCAGAGCTCTGTCAGTGACCATCGGGTTCTGGGTCAACTCCCTGACCAAGGCCCTTCTCCCCCGATTGCTCAAGTTTGGCCGGGCGGCCAGTTCTAGGAAGAGTCTTGGTGGTTCTGAACTTCTTCCATTTAACGATGGAGGCCACTGTATTCTTGGGAACCTTCAGTGCAGCAGAATATTTTTTGTACCCTTCCCCAGATCTTTCTAAAAACCCAGATTTTGCTTTGTCATTATGGGGTATTGTGTGTCGATTGATGAGGATTTCTTTTTTTAAATCAAATTTAGAATAAGGCTGTAACGTAACAAAATGTGGAAAAAGTGAAGGGGTTTGAATACTTTCTGAATGCACTGTATTTCGATAAATTTTTTCAACTTCAGGCCTTCAGACGAGTCTTGTGAGGCCTGTGGCGGTCCTAGAGCAAAACAACTGACACGTACGTGTTCGTGAGAGTCTCACATAATGGTTTGTAGGCCAAACCGTTCGGACACTACAGAAGATTTTGTGAGAAGACAGAATTTCGGGATGCCTCATGGTCTGTCAAACACAAATAGTGTGGCTTCGGCGGATGTGGGGGATTGAGATGCATCCAATGTAAAAAAAAAAGAAAGATATCTCTAGCTTAAACTGAAGGGTTTTTATGGGTATGTATTCATTATGCTAATTAGATTTCCGCAGGGGCTTTAGGGGGTTAAGTAGTACTTTAAAGTATTTTTACTTAAGTACATTATACCTCTAAATTTCCATGCACACCCTGAAAAATCATAATAAAAAAAACTATTCATTAAAAAAAAGTTCAACCGATTGTCACTTTCTTTTCCTTCACAAAAGTAGTGCACTGGGCTTTTACTAGTCCTGTATTAGCGGACCACTATTGTCGTCTGTAGCATTGACCCAAAAATATTTGAGCCCCCCAAAAAATCTGGTGTCTGTTGTGGAGGGTATTGTGTGTGAACATTGGTATCCATGATCTATTGACAAAGACAAATTAAATCACCATTACCCCAAACTGTCTACAAGTGCTCCTCCAACTTTTCACACCCTTGCAGTCAGTTCTTTGGCATGGGGGAAAGAGGCTGTTATTACATTATTCACTATTGTTGGCAGTGATTGTCTACTCAACAGCACAACTGTAGGTGCTCATACACAACAATACATGACTAGACTGTCTACAAGACAATCCCCCTTCAAATTTTTCACCTCTGATAACAGCCCATTTCAATGTCCCATTATTGAATGAGTGTAACACAACACATTCCAGTGTACTATACCCTTTTTTTGTTCACAGATGAACATGGTTTATTTAATGGTTACACATCCTCATGATCAGTCTTCATGTCTTTCCAGAAGACTTGCAGTACAAAACAATCTTCTGCAAGATGTCGAAGCAGTGGGTGGTGAAGAACGTGTACGAGGGGCTTGTCCACCTGGCTGTGAAGTGCAGAAGGGACCAGACGGTTGTTTACAAGGAGCCAGAGTCACAGACTCCACAAAATCAACATCCCTGCAAACATCGCCAAAGCCAGCTAAACCCGCTGCCATTACCCAACACAAAATGAGGTTCACCAGCTGAAAAACATTCTGGAACCTGCCTGGAACATTCAACCAACACAACATCCATATACACTTATACTGATGTAGTATAATATAGAATGCTTAGTATGCTCACAACTTTATTGTGGTATAGATATTGCAAGCTGTCGTACATATGTATATAATTGTGTTCTATATCATATTTTTTACAAGTGTACTGACAAGTGACTAAATGATTCCAACTGCTTCAGAAACCAATAGTGTTGACTTCAACTTCAAATCAAATTTTATTTGTCACATACACATGGTTAGCAGATGTTAATGCGAGTGTAGCGAAATGCCTGTGCTTCAAGTTCCGACCATGCAGTAGTATCTAACAGTAATCTAACAATTTCACAACAACTACCTTATACACACAAGTGTAAAGGAATGAATACGAGTATGTACATATAAATATATGGATGAGCGATGGCTGACCGGCATAGGCAAGATGCAGTAGATGGTATAGAGTACAGTATATACATATGAGATGAGTAAAGTAGGATATGTAAACATTATAAAAGTGGCATCGTTTAAAGTGGCTAGTGATACATTTATTACATCCACTTTTTAATTATTAAAGTGGCTAGAGATTTGAGTCGATGGCCGAACGGCATAGGCAAGATTCAGTACATGGTATAGAGTACAGTGTATACATATAAGATGAGTAATGTCGGATATGTAAACATTATATACAATTTTTTTTAAAGTGGCTAGTGATACATTTGTTACATCCAATTGTCAATTATTTAAAGTGGCTAGAGATTTAGGTCAGTATGTTGGCAGCAGCCACTCAATGTTAGTGACGGCTGTTTAACTGTCTGATGGCCTTGAGATAGAAGCTGTTTTTCCGTCTCTCGGTCCCAGCTTTGATGCACCTGTACTGACCTCGCCTTCTGGATGATAGTGGGGTGAACAGGCAGTGGCTCGGGTGGTTGTTGTCCTTGATTATCTTTTTGGTCTTCCTGTGACATCCGGTGGTGTAGGTGTCCTGGAGGGCAGGTAGTTTACCCCCGGTGATGCGTTGTGCAGTTCTCACTACCCTCTGGAGGTCCTTACGGCTGTGGGCGGAGCAGTTGCTGTACCAGACGGTGACACAGCCCGACAGGATGCTCTCGATTGTGCATCTGTAGAAGTTTGTGAGTGTTTTTGGTGACAAGCCAAATTTCTTCAGCCTCCTGAGGTTGAAGAGGCGCTGTTGCACCTTCTTCACCACGCTGTCTGTGTGGGTGGACCATTTCAGTTTGTCCGTGATGTGTACGCCGAGGAACTTAAAATTTTCCACCTTCTCCACTACTGTCCCCTCGATGTGGATAGGGGGGTGCTTAGCTTTCTTGGGAACAGGAACAATGGTGGCCCTCTTGAAGCATGTGGGAACAGCAGACTGGGATAAGGATTGATTAAATATGTCCGTAAACACACCAGCCAGCTGGTCTGCGCATGCTCTGAGTAAACGGCCAGGGATGCCATCTGGGCCGGCAGCCCTTAAATGTTTTACTCACGTTGGCTGCGGTGAAGGTGAGCCTGCAGGTTTTGGTAGCGGGCCATGTCGGTGGCACTGTATTGTCCTCAAAGCGAGCAAAGAAGTTGTTAAGTTTGTCTGGGAGCAGGACATCGTGGTCCGCGACGGGGTTGGTTTTCTTTTTGTAGTCCTTGATTGACTGTAGACCCTGCCACATTTCTCTCGTGTCTGAGCCGTTGAATTGTGACTATACTTTGTCTCTATATTGACGCTTAGCTTGTTTGATTGCCTTGCGGAGGAAATGCTACACTGTTTGTATTCAGTCATGTTTCCGGTCGCCTTACCCTGGTTAAAAGCAGTGGTTCGCGCTTTCAGCTTTGTTCGAATGCTGCCATCAATCCACGGTTTCTGGTTGGGGAAGGTTTTAACAGTTGCTATGGGTACAACATCACCGATGCACTTGCTAATAAACTCGCTCACCGAATCAGCGTATACATCAATGTTGTTGTCTGATGCTATCCAGAACATATCCCAGTCCACGTGCTTGAAGAAATCTTGAAGCGTGGAATCAGATTGGTCGGACCAGCGTTGAACAGACCTGAGCACGGGCATTTCCTGTTTTAGTTTCTGTCTATAGGCTGGGAGCAACAAAATGGAGTTATGGTCAGATTTGTCAAAAGGAGGGCAGAGAATGGCCTTGTATGCATCGCGGAAGTTAGAATAGCAATGATCCAGGATTTTGCCAGCCCGGGTCGCACATTCGAAATGCTGATAAAATTTAGGGAGCCTTGTTTTCAGATTAGCCTTGTTAAAATCCCCAGCCACAATAAATGCAGCCTCAGGATATGTGGTTTCCAGTTTACATAGAGTCCAATGAATTTCTTTCAGTGCCGTCGATGTGTCAGCTTGAGGGGGGATATATGCGACTGTGATTATAATCGAGGAGAATTCTCTTGGCAGATAATGCAGTCGGCATTTGATTGTAAGGAATTCTATGTCAGGTGAACAAAAGGACTTGAGTTCCTGTATGTTGTTATGATCACACCACGACTCGTTAATCATAAGGCACACACCCCCGCCCTTGTTCTTACCAGATAGATGTTTGTTTCTGTCGGCGCGATGCGTGAAGAAATCATGTGGCTGTACCGACTCTGATAACGTGTCCTGAGTGAGCCATGTTTCCGTGAAGCAAAGAACGTTGCAGTCGCTGATGTCTCTCTGGAAGGCAACCCTTGCTCGGATTTTGTCTACCTTGTTGTCCAGAGACTGTACATTGGCAAGTAGTATACTCGGGTAATACATAAAATAACGAAATACTGCATAGCTTCCTGAGAACGTGAAGCGAGGCTGCCATCTGTGTCGGTGCCGGAACTATCTTGATCAATTAATTGTGATATTCATGAAATGTATTTGGATATATTAGCTTCAGTCTTACTACAAATGATGCAGACAGTTGGTTTGTCATTTAAACTTTAATTTGTTGGCAAGTTAACATGTTTTCATAAAACAGGAGATTAGTCTGTCAATATAGCATATAAGTAGACATGGCTTGTATTCAAGACAAAGTTCATATGCTTTGGAAACCGGGGTGAGTTTACACAACAGTATGCAGAAACAGTTATGGCAATGTATGACATATACACAGTAGATGAAATAAAACACTAACACTTATAATAAATACTACAGTTCTACTAAGGGAATACTTGCATGTAGTGCAGTGAGGTGTTCAGAGTCGCTTTGACATAAGGGGACATTGTTATTATGGCACCTTTTTACACCTCCTCTTGAGAGTCATCAACATCCTTGTATCGAAGCGATATTGTCTTTGAGAGAAATATGAAAGTATTAAACATTCATGGAAATCGTTGTGTACTCTCTGTATTCCTACTGTAGCAGTATGGTGTAGAATATGACAGACACATGTTAGCTAACTAGCTAGCTACATCAGAAAGGTATAGTTACTCCAAGACTAATATGAGTCATGAAGCCAAAGTCATTCCTTTTCTCCCCGCCATCATCAAAACATTTATCCAGCTTTGCTCCTATTGAGAGGCACTGAGGCTAGCTAGCTAGCTATAACATTAGACAACAGTATATTTTAGATATTTCAAACACAGCTAGCTAGCTAGCTAGCTAGATAAACTTGGCTAGTTTGGCTTGTAGTGGTAATAGAAAGCCCCATTACGGCCGAATCGATCACTCAATTGTGTTGTCGTTCTGAAGAGATTGTCCGTCCTTTTCTAGGCCACGCACGTTTACAGCTGCTGCTGATTACTCAACGCCTAGGATGTATCACTTCTTTAGTGAATAAGAGTTCAAAGTTCATAGCAAGTTGCCGTACTATAAGCTCATGCTATATTCTGGCTGGTGTGGTCAAATTCTTCCTTCCAGCGTGGCGATCGTCACCTCCACGTTGAAATTCTAAACGTATGGACATCAGTCCTTACGTCATCGGGAACCAAATGTTAATTTTGTTCAGTTGTAGTCGTTCAACCATTTGCAGAGCTCACGCTGAGGTTGGCTTAGTTCGCCGTGAATTGGGTCATGGGGGCTCTTATGGAAATGTAGAAAATGGGTTGGTTCATCATTTCCCACCAATGCCTATTCACGTGGGCGTGGCCACTGGTTGAGCATATTTTACTTATGAAAACAATTCTCTAATTTCAAAAACTAAAATGACATTTAATCTTTTCACAAATAGTTTCATATTTAAACATTTAAAATTGCACAACAATTCCATTTGAATCTGATAACTAGAATGTGTAGACTTTCCAAGATACAGTTTATGTTGTCCTATCATCAGTAATAATGTCTCAGACGACAACTGTTCTGACATCATATTCTTTAAGTACCAACGGACACTTTCACCTGGTTGGATTACATAAAGATTATTATTTTCCCCAACCTTTTGATGTTACCATACTCTCTCTATGTAACAAAGGGCTTTCCAAGAGTCCATTTTGTAGAGTAGAGAGAGAAAAGGGAAAAATATATTTATGGGGGTCAAGGACAACCATATCTAATCGCTTCTAGAGTGATCGTGCAATCTTCAAAACACAAAGGCCACAATAATTACTACAAAACATGACTCCATAAATTTTTAGATCAGACTACAGGCTCAATCAACCAATTATGTCAGTGGTTGAACTCTCCCTGTGTGAAAATAAAAAAAATTAGCTATAGTGCAAAATTATGTCTGAAACACCCTCTCATCACTATGTAGGGAGACTGGAAAAACACCTCAAATAGTGTCTAGCGGTGAAGTTTCCCTTTAAGTGACTTCTACACAGTTTGTGTTCAAGCCAAAGCCGTACTCAGTATTAACCCTAAGAGTGTCCATGAGGAGCTGGCTTAAGCCATCATCAAACCCTCCACTGACTTCCTCACCAGCAACAAACTGTTCAAGGTACTCTGTTTACTGTCTTCCTACTACTACTTTTGACTTCACGCACAGCAGGCTACAGTAAATCACTGCTGTCTTTGTTCCTGATGTGAGTGTGTGTAAGTTCATATGTAGTTTGTCACTGTGTGTTGCAGTACTCATGGTACTTCTTTGAGGCCTTGGTGAAGTTCATGGCCCAGCATTGGATCCAGAGTGGTAAAAAGCTGTCCAGAAAACAGTGTTTCTCTGCCTCTTTCCACCACACAGTATAGGTTCTGGTGAACATGCTGACGCATCACATCACCCAGAAGGACAAACGGGACACTGTCCGCAACGCCAACCACAGTCTGGCAGTATTGGTGTGCCACGATTGAATTAGAACAAAAACAAACAAAAAAATGGTGTTTGATTCATTCTGAAAATTGTCACATTCAGTTACTACATGGTAATGTTATTTCCTCTCTCTCTTTATTCAAATGTTGTGAATTGCCCCCATACCAACAGAGTATATTATTGATGTTTCTTGTGGTATGCTAGTCATGAAAATAATAAACAACTCTATGCTGTCCTATTAATGAAGTTAAATTTATGAAAGTAGTACCTTAATTACTTGTGATTGTGGTGTTAATCTATCTGTGAAAATTTAATGAAAGTAACAGTAAGGTACACAGAAACTAAGGTGAAAGTAATAGTAATTTACACAGTAACAGGGGTACAGAGCATTGCTTTAGAATACAGTGTCAAGGCCCCGTAGGTACACCGAAACTATGGTGAAACTATCCAGGAAGAGACAGTAAGGTACACAGAAACTATGGTGAAAGTAATAAGGAATTGAATAGTAATTTACACGGTAACAGGGGAACAGAGCGTTGCTTTAGAATACATTGTCAAGGCCCCACAAGTACAATGAAAATATGGTTAAACTACACATGAAGTAGGTACATAATATTTACTTATAAAGCTATAATATGTAACCTTTTCTGCGACCCAACCAAATTTACATATAAATATGAGTTGCAATTTTACCTCTGGTCTTAATTTAGGGTACAAAATTAACAGAACGCCTGTGTTGACTGAGTTCATAAACTGTTTTTCTCATATGGGAATCAGGGGGCTGCTGGATATAGATAGTATACATTACAGACTAAATGATCTAAAAGCACTGCATTTACATGAAATCATGAGGCGTCAAGGTTTCTCTGGACGACCATCCATTTGGGCGATGTGAAACGAGGCATTACAGAAATAACTGTGGAGGAATTAGAACAGACAGAGAGAGAGAGAGCGAGAGCAGGAGCAGCTGGTTGGAGAAGCCTGTCTACCTCTGGGAACTGACTTGGATAGACTTTCAATGGATGTCAACCTACTTACTTGGGCGAGAAGGTGGAGAATCTACTACTCTGAACCTCTCACTCAGGATATTATCAGAAAGCGCTCTTACATATAGCCAGGCCTACAGAACATAAGGATAAGTGCCTAAACATGGTACAAACATATTCATGGAACAAAACCCATTTTATTTTTATTTTATTTAACCTTTGTTTAACTAGGCAAGTCAGTTTAAGAACAAATTCTTATTTACAATGAAGGCCTACCAAAAGGCATAAAGAACACTTTTGTAGATGTGTATTTTCCTTGGCTTTGTTCATGTGCTATTTGTGTATGACTGGCTGGTAGCTACAGTAGTTGGTCGCAGAGCCTCGAGAAAGAGTTGCTTCTTCCATCCTTAGCTACTTCCTTTTGTTTTTGCTTGAAGTGAAGGGTACAAAGTTTAGCAGAATGTGGTCATCATGGCTTTTGCCTTACATAAAACAATGTCCTTTTCAAGCAGCGTCAAAAAACATTTACATATTTACTTTTATGATCTATCACAATGCTGGTACAATGAAATAGGCCTACAATTTGCCTGAGTACAAATGAGCTCATATGTATACGACATTCATTTTGGAAGTTCATGATAATATTGACTTTCATCCTCTTGACCTCGTACTCTATTGACCTCTCGTCCTCTGTGTTGTGTATTTATCTTCGAAATATTCTTACATATTCGATCAAGTCATCTACAATAACAAGTCCCACTAGAAAACAGGTAATATACTAAGAGGTACTAGTCTTATCATGCATTTCTCCAGGGAGATTGCGTTAACTTGTGTCTGTCTTAAGTAGGCCTCGGAATCTTAGCTGGGTTGATTAGTTTATCAAGACAGGCTTCAAAGCTTACTGAGTGCATTGGACACTACACCTCTTTGCTCCGCTTGAGTGAATTGCTCATACAATAAACATAACACCAAAGTGGAACGGTATTTACTGGTAGGGATTGGCACATAGGGTTTCAGACTGCCTACTCGATCCACAGTGTTCAGTTGAAGCCAAAATAGCACAGCGTGAAATGTTATTCAGTAAAGATGACAGAGACCATATTTCCTGTCCTTTACTGCCACCATGAACCCTTATCCTAAAAAATCCCTCTCAACTTTGAGGTTTGAGTGTTGAGCCATCCATGCCTGTCAATACATTGTCATCTCTCACCCCTCTCTCATAAAACCACAGGCTTAAAATGGAACCTGAATATTTGAATTCCAATTAGCATAAATGTAAGAAAGTGGAACAAGTAGCTTTGAAAGTCATCCAGCACAGAGTGCATATAACTAGCAGTGAAAAGAAAGGGGGAGGAAAAAAAACACTTTGCCATACTGTATCATATTTCCCGCTTTGGATACATTGCTCGAATCACTGGGGTATTTCTTATATGAGCTTACGACTTCACACTGTCTGGAAAATCCCCCTGCTGCCTGGGTCCTTGGGCATTTAAAATGTCACTTTTAATCACGTTCCCTTCAGAGCTTCGATTCCTCTGATCAAAGACACAGACTTTAAGTTAACATGTCAACAAAGACAGGGTTTCAGGACATATTCTACTGCTTTTCACATGGGCAAGCACATGGGCGAGCTGGTTTGATATTTGTTTGGGGTGGGTGGGGGATGAGATAAGAGACAAGAAGGTACTGTCCTCACCATGTATGCAGAGGAGCAGAGAAGAAAAAATCCTGCCGCTTTCGCATCAATGTGCAAATGAAGTGCTGCGCTTTTGTTCGAGCAATCTGGATAAGAGCTTTTCACAATTTATTGCGAGGGCCTCCCTTTAGCACATGCAGGCTAGAAGCATGAGTTCAATGACGTTTTTCAAAAACACTTGAGTTTTAATGTACGATAGGTGTGCGCATGTCACTGTGTGGTGGATGATAAAAGACAGAGATAATCAACTACAAAATATCCACCTGAATAAATTGCTTAAAAATCCCTTACCAAGAATAACAGAGAGAGATGGGTCAGCGAAAACATCAACAGAATATAGGCGACACCTCTCAACCATGTCTGACATCATAAGAAACTGTAGTCTTATGTGAAAGGGTCAGTATGCATGGTGAATGGAAAAATAAATATGTTTTTAGCAGTCAAAGCTGTATTACACTTGATACTGTATATATAGCTCATTTTATTACATCATAATTGTCACATCATGGAGAGCGCTTAATAATTTATAAAATGGTGCCAGAATGGTAGAATGCCACCGTAGGATGACATTTGTTTTCACCCTGTTGTTGATACTGTATATATAGCTCATTTTATTACATCATAATTGTCACATCATGGAGAGCGCTTAATAATTTATAAAATGGTGCCAGAATGGTAGAATGCCACCGTAGGATGACATTTGTTTTCACCCTGTTGTTGTCTGCTGGCATTTTACTGTAGCCTTTTCTTTTGCATCGCCATCTTGCCATGGAAACTCTGAGCATGTCCATGCCTGCAGAGTCTCCCAGTGGGGTACAACACTGTAAGAGCTGCGTTTCTCAATCAGTGTGCGCAGCCTGGCAGCATGAGACCGGTGAATCACCAAGCTGTCTCTATGCAAGATAATGTCGTGGAGATGTAGGAATATCAGTCGGTTTATGAATTATATATTAATTATAAATAAACTACAATATAGAGGATGTGCTTTGAAGAAAAATTTGCAGTGGAAAATATCACTATCATTGGACTGAAGTCTCAAGGCAAGAGTTACCCAGGTAGAACTGAATAGGTGTATCCTGGCATATAATCCAGAGTGAAACCACTGAAGTGCAATGCTGCATTTTGAGATGATCTCACCTAAAAAGGAAGAATTTTACTCTCTTAGAATTTGATTCTCATTCATATGATGTCATAGCGAGGATACCACACACCTCCATCTGTTGCCGTTTGTGGTAGTCTCCCTCAGCCATGTCCATGACTGAGTTTGAGCTCTCTGACATAAATCGGAGTTTACTTTGAGATGAGAATAGCCATCATTATAGCACAGATGATGCAATTCTAACATATGCACCCCTTGTAGCCTCTTTAATGATTGTAACCTACATAATGAAGCCCTATAAGTGAACAAAAATAATTAGCTTTATTGTGCAGACTTAATGGGGTGTGAACAGGTGAAGTTATTCAGCTCTTTGTTTATGAGGCATATATGTGTGCTAATTAAATAGAAGAATACATTTCATTACGTATGATCTAAATATTGTCCTGGTATTGTTTTAGGCTATGAAGTGCAAAGGTATAAAGTCAGTATGCATATCTCAAAGTCACCATTATTAGTCAGTTGTACAACCGAATGCCTTCAACTGAAATGTGTCTTCCCCATTTAACCCAACCCCTCTGAATCAGAGAGGTGCAGGGGGCTGCCTTAATCGACATCCACGTCTTCAGCGCCCTGGGAACAGTGGGTTAACTGCCTTGTTCAGGGGCAGAACGACAGATTTCTACCTTGTCAGCTCAGTGATTCAAACTTGCAACCTTCCGGTTACAAGTCCAACGCTCTAACCACTAGGCTACCTGCCGCCTATATCTTGCACCTATGTACTGTATGTAGCTAATACAGTTTCTCAGCAGATAGGCAACTAGTTAGAACTAAGTGCTGTTTTATTAGCATTTGGGGAAGGAATCAGTATTTTCTCAGGATACTGTACCTATGATTATATGAGCTGGTGCTAGGTATGCTGGGAATGGTCTGAGCGTGTGCGTAGATCCTAATAACAGGGCAAGCGTTACCTCTGAATGAAATACTACTCCCAGAGGCAAGAGCAATCCTGTCCTACATGACATATTCTGAAATATCACAACTGTAAATCTGGCATCCACACTGTACAAACCTTTACAGCCTGAATGTAGACATGGAGGAAGAGTGTTCAAAAGAAAGTTGTGGAACCAATTAAAATAGTTTCAATAGCCTGGTATTATTACTAATCTTTAAAAAGGTTTTTGTGTCCTAATTTTCCTCATGTGTATACGAGACAAGGAACTTAATTTATAAAGAAGACAAAAACCCACATGGGGAGGCCTAATGAAAAAAAGATGAAAAGATGATTTAATATTCACCCACATTATTAAATACAATGCTGATTGTGAGCAAACAGCATATTTACACAAATCCTTTCAGGGCATTGGATCACTGTTAAGCTCCTATTACTATGAGCAGTCCCACATAGGCACCACTCTGCGGTCTCACTGTGGACTTATTAATGTTTATTCCTTTTTCATTTGAACTCTAATTCAGCATTACTAAAACAGCATGGAGCTGGTTACTAGACCCTGTGTTTCTAAGGCATGTGGCTAATGTACTGTATGAGGATCTCTCCCCTGATGGCTCAACATGGCTCTGAAGAGCACTGTACAGTACACAGTCGACTAGAGAATGTTAGTGGCCAAACAACATAACTTTGTTCAATGAAGTTGCAGTTAAATACAAAATGCAAGAGTCTCTAGTGGCATGCCTCAGGGTTAAGAATATACTGACCTTGGCTAAGAGTATTCTGAAAGAATGCAGCCCGAGTCTAGCTGATCGAGGGAACGGAGGAAGCATTATCAGCAGAAGCAGCTAGCAAACCCCTAACGCCCCACCACCAACTCTCCCCGACCCAAACCCCTCTGGGTAGTTAACCTTTTAACCCCAGTCCTTTAGAGTCCCCTGCACTAAATGTCGCTCCCCATTGCGGCTACCCTGTGTACATTATAAAGCCTCTCTCTAAGTCCTGTCTCAGGCCATTACGGTGGGGTTCCTTATTGCACAGGCATCCACTTCTTTCCATTATAAATCTTAACTGTATGCCCGTATTCTCCGTGATTTAGGGAAACTAGCTAGAGGTGTTTTTTTGTCATATTTATTTTCTATTTTATTATAGAAAAAGTAGCTGTCTGCACAGGCACACAGTTTTAAAATACTCTGAGGAGAAATTGCTTTAAAGAATGGGCCCTGCTGAAACTCAATGCAGACATCACTGAGGTCTAGCTGAGCTAAAAAAAGACAATCTCAATTCAATCGCCTTTCCCCCGGATTTATACTTAAAATAGAGCGGATCCACTGTGTCAAGGAAGTGAGTCAACAAACCATAAATATCTTTATTTATGTCCAAAGTGCACAAAGATCACCCATCAAAAGAGACTAAAATACTGGCCCAATAGTTGGATTTGAAACATTTTTAAATGGTTTCATTTAATATTGTAAAAAAAAAAAAATCATCAGCAATCTACACACAATGCCCCATAATGAGAAAGGTTTTTAGAAATAGCTTGTTTACATAAGTATTCAGATCCTTTGCAAAGAGACTCAAAATTGAGCTCAGGTGCATCCTGTTTCCATTGATCATCCTTCAGATGTTTCTACAACTTGATTGGAGTCCACCTGTAGTAAATTCAATTGATTGGACATGATTTGGAAAGGCACAGTCCTGTCTATATTTTATTGTTTTTATTTAACTAAGCATGTCAGTAATGAACAAATTCTTATTTTCAATGAAGGCCTAGGAACAGTGGGTTAACTGCCTTGTTCATGGGCAGAACGACAGATTCTTACCTTGGGGATTCGATCTTGCAACCTTTCGGTTACTAGTCCAACGCTCTAAGCACTAGGCTACCTGCCTCGCCCACATTTAACCACTAGGCTACCTGCCTCACCCACATATAAGGTCCCACAGTTGACAGTGCATGTCAGAGCAAAAACCAAGTCATGAAGTCGAAGAAATTGTCTGTAGAGCCTTGAGACAGGTTTGTATCCAGGCACAGATCTGGGGAAGGGTAGTAAAAAAATTCTACACCCTTGAAGGTCCCCAAGAACACAGTGGCCTCCATCATTCTTAAATGGAAGAAGTTTGGAACCACCAAGACTCTTCTTAGAGCTGGCCGCCCGGCCAAACTGAGCAATCGGGGAGAAGGGCCTTGGTCACGGAGGTGAACTAGAACCCAATCGTAACTCTGACAGAGCTCTGTGGAGATGGGGGAACCTTCCAGATGGACAACCATCTCTGCAGCACTCCACCAATCAGGCCTTTATGGTAGAGTGGCCAGTCGGAAAACACTCCTCAGTAAAAGGCACATGACTGCCCACTTGGAGTTTGCCAAAAGGCACCTAAAGACACTAAGACCATGAAAAACAAGAATCTCTGGTCTGATGAAACCAAGATTCAACACTTTGGCCTGAATGCCAAGCGTCACGTCTGGAGGAAACCTGGCACCATCCCTACGTTGAAGTATGGTGGTTGCAGCATCATGCTGTGGGGATGTTTTTCAGTGACAGGGACTGGGAGACTAGTTAGGATCGAGGCAAAGATGAACGGAGCAAAGTACAGAGAGATCCTTGATAAAAACATGCTCCAGAGTGCTCAGGACCTCTGACTGGGGCGAAGGTTCACCTTCCAACAGGACAACGACTCTAAGCACACAGCCAAGACAACGCAGGAGTGGATTCGGGACAAGTCTCTGAATGTCCTTGGGTGGCCCAGCCAGAGCCTGGACTTGAACCCAATCCAACATCTCTGGAGAGACCTGAAAATAGATGTGCAGCAACACTCCCCATCTAATCTGACAGAGCTTGACAGGACCTACAGGTGTGCCAAGCATGTAGCATCATACCCATTAACTTACATCTCAAAGCCATGCATTAAAGAAGCCTTTACCCGGTGCACACATATTTCTCCAACTGTTATGATTAATCAGAAAGCAACTTACTACACACCTTGAACTTGGGTACAACCAAATCAAAACATGGGGTAGGTACAGTCAATTCCTAAATTATCTTACACATGGCAAGGCCCACATAGTATTTGGTTTCCATTCAACAAACTCAGGTGGTATTTGTATGAAAATAGAGAATCTTCCAGTCTGTTTTAAAGACTACATTATGAGATGAGGTACTGTATGTCGTGTATGATTCAAATAACAAAGATTTGCCTGAAGCACTTTGCGGGAACAACAACTGAGAATGCATGTTTTGAAATATCTGAAAAGAAAGCATGCATTTGATAAAACATTCAACTTAACTTCAAATATCCCTATTGGATGTGATACTTGAAGAAAATATTAAGATAGATTGGATTAACTCAGTGATTCATAGATTGAAAAGAAAATGGATCTTTAATATTCTAGCACTTAGGCCTACTGTAAACCCTGAGAGGAATTGATTCAGTCGAAAGCTTCTGCTTTCAAAGACATGGCTTTAACATGGAAATAAAGGGAACGTATCTGGTTTGAAGCATGGCTAACGGAGATACACACAGCAGCAGATGCCATGGCAAGTATTCAAACACATAACTACTTATCCATATCTGATTGTAGTACACTGTCGTATTTGGCCTTGACAGATTTTCTTCATTGTCCCTGGTGAAATCCCAGTAATTACAGACAATTGCCTACTGTATCCATGTTCTCTGTTGTCCCTACAGCCATACTTAATCCAATAGAATTAAACAGAATCAAAGACAAGTCTTAAAAACAATACAATTACTGTTTCAACTTAGGTTCTGGTGTTGTTTTTAATCGTTTTTTCACCTATCGGGAATCAATTAATAAATGACCTTGTAAGAAGAGTGAACAAAGTTCAGAAAAAAGTTTTTAATAAAGCAACATCTCTGAAAGTGAGCAAGATGTGTCATGCATATCTTTCATGTGTTAATACAATCCAGATCTGTCTCCAATTAATTAACAGTAGAAGTGAGTGAAGAGGGAGATGGTCTCTCTAAGGGCCGAGCAGTCATCCCTGGGGAAACTAATTTACCTATTGTAGTGGATCGAGAGCTGCCTGCTGCCTGTTTTTAGACAACCTCAAGCCTTAAAAAGCTAGAAACAACAGCTAGAGTCAGGAATGGACCTCCCGTTACTCTTTCATGTCCTCTATTGTACCTAATTTATGTTTAGTTTAGTTTTAATCAAATGGAATTGCAAATGTTATACAGCTGCAAAAATCCTCTAGATTCCCCTCCATTTTTGTGATGCTCTAATTAAAAAGATACATGCCAGCTCACAGTCACAATATCAAAGGTTATGGTACAGCCAATGTGCTGCTTGATGAATTACTTGACACAGTGCTAGCTTTTTAATGCTGTCTTTCTTAAAACATTTTGAATTCAAATATCATCTTAGAAAATACTGTGATTTCAGATACCAATTCCTCTGAAATCATTAGGGATCTTCAGATGACTGAAATCACGGATGAGAGACCATGATTAATTGACATGAAACTAATTACACCTTGTCTTTTCAGGTAATGAGGTAAGATTAGGTTAGAGGTATATGCACAGGTGGCTGCTAAATAAAAGCATATGGTGGAGCATATATTAGTTTTACTTTAAATATTTCAGGCAAAAGTGATGTTTGATTTAATTGATTGAGCTGTTATACCCTGTTGGTCCCATATCATTTCTGCTGGTGTGCTTTCTTGCCTGATAAAGTCTGCATTGGGAAACACACAACACACATTAGTACACTGGTGCCTGGGTATCTGTCAGGTTGTATTGCCCTGTTCACTACCCTCAACCCCTATCTACCAGTTAGCACTGTGCTCCTAATGCTGTTAAATGAGGCAGCAGTGTGTGTGTGTGTATGTGTGTGTACTACATAAATTACCCATTTGCATTCATGCTTAAACTGCTTGGACAGTTACTTGGCAAAACATGTAGGCCTATGTGTGTGTGCTTGTATGCTTGTGCTGGTCTGTGCCTGTGTGGGTTCTTATATTATTCCGCTCATATCATCTAGAAATTGCCTGGACAGTCATTTGGCTCATGCCTGGATTCCATTTTTTATCTTGGATAGAGGGGGCATGAGTGGAGGGCCTCAGGACAGTAGCAAAATCAATTGCCTAGAAATGACATCTGCCAGGATCTGCCTTCAGAGCGCTCCTAGGTACCATAAATGAAATCACAAGTCCTAATTGTGTGCTGATTTATTCACTTGTCTGAGTGCATCATGGCAGGACAAGCTGCCCCTGAGCCCTCTCCGACTGGTCATACATAACACATTTATTTACCCTCTCCCCTATTCACAGCACCACTGGGGATATTCTCCCCCCTTCACCCCACATTTGATTAATTCAGAAGTTTTGTGGCAGAAAGTAAAATGAAATAGCTGCAGAGACAACTGTCACTTGGTTCAAGTAAGTTAAATAAATCAGCGCCCATAGTGGTTAGGGTGTATTTTTGCATTTCGCCAACATCCAACAGAAATTCTGTTTCTGTGAGGGTGCATTTTCTGTTTTCTTGCTGATTGAGTGTCACAGATGAGGCTGCCAGGTTTGTGTTGTGACATGTAGACAGGCATGGTGATTGCATGCAAACACCCTCAGCTTTGAGCGGGATGCTTTGAAAGTGCAACATATACTGAACCAAAATATAAACGCAACATGTACTGTAAAGTGTTGGTCACAAGTTTCATGAGCTGAAATAAAAGATCCCAGAAATGTTTCATATGCATTTGTCTTTTGCCAAGATAATCCATCCACCTGACAGGTGTGGCACATCAAGCAGCTAATTAAACAGCATGATTATTACACAGGTACACCTTGTGCTGGGGACAGTAAAAGGCCACTTTAAAATGTGCAGTTTTGTCACACAACACAATGTCATAGATGTCTCAAGTTTTGAGGGAGCGTGCAATTGGCATGTTGACTGCAGGAATGTCCACCAGAGCTGTTGCCAGATAATCTAATGTTAATTTCTCTTCCATAAGCAGCCTTGAGCAGTTTGCTGATGTCTATGTTGTGAACAGAGTGCCCCATGGTGGCGGTGGGGTTATGGTATGCGCAGGCATAAGCTACAGACAACAAATTGCATTTTATTGATGGCAATTTGATTGCACAGAAATACTGTGACGAGATCCTGAGGCCCATTGTGAGGCCCATTTCTTTGAGGTATCTGTGACCGAGAGATGCATATGTGTATTCCCAGTCATGTGACTCAGTTGCATGTTGTGTTTATATAGTTGTTCAGTATAATTTTCACCCTATACTTCTGAGCCCTTAGATCCTCAATGAGAAGCCACCGACTGTCCATAGTGATACTTCCACCGCAGGACTAGAAGGGTGACAGCCTACTGAAACTTTAACCCAGTGCACCTCTAAATAAAACATTAAACAATACCTACTAAAGTGGCTCTGAGACAGAAAATATAAAACATTGATAAAGATCGGCGTGTCACACCAGGAAATATATCTAAGCCGTGAGTTCATCCCTCTCCTCTTGTCACCCTGACAAAGGTCAGGGGGGTACAAACATGGCTCTGACGAGGAGAGCAGACATTTCACAAGATAAATAAAGAGAGAGGGAAGAAAGTTAGCGAGAGATAGAAAGATGGAGCTAGAGGCATAGAGTCATGGGATGAGAGATGTACAGTATCATGACCAGGAAGTAGAGAGGAAGAGGGGCTTTAGAATGATACAGAGTAAGATGGTAGAAGGAACTCAGAGATAGAGAAATGGACCATGTGGAAACTGGAGACACAGAAGGAGAGTGTGTGTGTGTTTGTGTGTGTGTGTATGTTAGAGATTCATTTTAGTGGAGGGAACAGTTCTGCGTTTTCCAGCTCATTAGGAATCCATTTCCTGTCCTAGACCATTTGATAGAAGCATTAATCTACTGCTACACTGGGATTATTCTCCCTATTTATGGTTATTTAATGAAGATTATTCCAGTCAACCATGTACATTTATGCTTTTTCTGGCTATTGTGTATTCCAAAACCTGCAGCACACCTTTTGTTGAGCACACCGGCATGCACAGGATTTAATAGCAGTGTCTCCAGCCCAAAACACTGAGAATCATGAATGAATGCAAGTTACACAAACACTACTTGGGAGTATGTGTGATTTTCCTGTGTGCTTCAGTAACAGGAGGGCTGTGTCAGGCCAGTGGATCTCACCCTTAGGTTAGGTAATCCTCAGAGAAGCATCAATCTCTTTGCAGTGTCAAGACTGAACTCACATCATAAAACACTACAAGGACTTTGTCCAAATTCTTAAGCGAGGTTTCCAAAAGCAGCATTGTGATCAGTCTGGCAGACTGCAGTCCTCTGCATCTTACTTTTTGTTAGCAACATGTGATGAGGCAGAGTGACACTGCTTTGAAAAGAGCTTGCCATTTACAGTATGTCAGTAGTGTTTTAGTTGTCTCAGTCTTTTTCTCTTACAGTCTACGCAGTATTTTGAAAGCAGTTGTATTCATGAACTGTGGAATGTTATTGCGGCCTTGGTAGATATTTTTTGTCATGTTTAATCCAGCCCAGCAAGAGTCACAAAAGGCCACACGAGGACAGCCAATTCAGAAATCAGTAGACTTATTCAGATAGCTAAGGACTGCTACAAAGATTAGATCACAGGCCATTACTCTTTGAAAGGTTACTGATATTTAAGTGCCCTTTAAGTGCCCCTTGGATGGCTGAATAAACATCACAAACATAATTATCATTATTAGTTTGGGAAAATAATAAAAAATGTTTGCCTAACAGTCTTGTCTTCTGTTAATGGTCCTAACACTGTACAGGTGTTGATGATGATGCCCACTAGTAGAAAAAAGCCTTCCCTGTATTTCACAGACCCAGATGGTCTTTGTGGACTTTATGTGGGCTTGACAAAGGACATTTGCCCCTGGTTGTCTGCATCATTCTCTGTCATCTGACATTTAGATCTGTCTTGGGGTGGTGGCAGGTGGTTATTTTACTTAGCATATTCATGCATGTCTAGCCAAAAAACTTATTTGAATATTTGGCTTGGTACTTGTATATCTATATCTGGTAGACACTATGCAGGCATGCTTTTTTATGGAAGTAAAATATTATGGAGTATGGAATATTGTCATTGTATCCACCTTCTATGGTCACATATGTACTGTTTTTCTAAATGTGGAGATTTGTTGTCCCACGTAAAGAGTAGACATGCATCAGAAGGTTTTCATTGGGGGGAGGGCAGTAATTGTCATTTCATGCGCATACTGCTCTCACAAATAGAAAGTAAGCAAAGATCACAACACACAGCCTTGTGGTTAAAAACTAGTGATTGAAATTCAGTTCCTGCCATTGAACAACAGTTGGCCATTCTCCCATAAAATTGGGAGTGCATATTTGTGTTGTGTTTTTTTAGCACTTTTGTTCTCCCTCTACTGCCTGCCTTCCATGTGATGAATCTCAATTATGGCAAGGTCACCTCTCATTCTGTTGATCTCTCTGTTGTTTTATTGGAACTGGCAGTACTTCCACACTATCATGGTGCAGTTATTGACAGCCAGAATCCTTTCCAAACAAGAGTGACAAAAATGGGGTAAAATTACAGCCTCTCTAATTTTGGGTGACAGAATTGGTACATCCACACTTCATACTCCGGCTAATGGCCTTATCATAATCTCTGGGCGCTCCCTGGAGATTTATTTGTATATGTTGTTCATACACCATGTCTGTCTTTATATTTGCATTTCTGTGATGCAATTGCTTATGATCCAGGGAGGCCTTCAATGCGTTGCCACAGAAATAATAAGCATGGACAACTTTACTATTACCATATAATGAATAGTGTTTAGGAGCTTTGAGGAGAAGAGAATATCAAAACAGGCATTTTGATATGCAAAAATGTATCCTTGTATTTTCGCATTACATTTTTCCTCATAATGCAACATTTCGCTGTATCATTTGATGTTTAGATATATATACAGTACCAGTCAAAAGTTTGGACACCTACTCATTCAAGGGTTTTCCTTCATTTTACTATTTTCTACATTGTAGAATAATAATGAAGACATCAAAACTATGCAATAACATATGGAATCATGTAGTAATCAAAAAAGTGTTAACTTCTTAGGGAGCGGCTCCCGAGGTGACGGTTTTGGAGAGTCTGGCGTGCCCAAAGTAAAATGCATGCCAAAAAAGGGAATGCACATAATTAGTACTATTGGATAGGAAACACTCTGAAGTTTCTAAGAGTGTTAAAATAATGTATGTGAGTATAACAGAAGTGATATAGTAGGCGAAAACCCGAGGAAAATCCATCCGGATTTGCAGATTTTTTTGTAAATGAGCATCTTCTCCATTGTGCCTATTGCATACAACTTTATGTAGGACTGAGACTGCAGTACCTATGGCTTCCACTAGATGTCAACAGTCAACAGTTAAAGACTGGGAATTCTAGCAGTGACCAGAACGGATAGGGAGAGGAAATTGTCAGGCGACCACTTTTGTAAACAAGGTTTGACGCGCGCGAGATTGTGAACGCGCACCACTTTATTTTCCTTTCCTATCATTCACGTTATCATCCGGTTGAAATATTACAGCAAATATACCCAAAAGGATACCTAAGGATACATTAAAAATGATGTTTGATTTGTTTGTAGAAAGTGTATAGGTATAATTTGAACGTGTTCTCTTCACGGTTCAATGGGCGACTCAATGGTGGATTTTATGATCATAACGCGCCAACCAAACGGAGATTTGTGGATATAATAAATGACTTTTTCTAACCAAAGAAGCATGGATTGTCTTCGTTGGACAGTTGGGAAGCCCTCAGCAGAAGTTCATCAAAGGTAAGCGATTTTATATTAGCAATTTTATGCGTTTTGTGAGACCCGTGTTGGGTTATGGATTTATGCTAATGCATAAATATTAGAGGTGCTACCCTCAAACAATCAAATGTTGTGCTTTCACCCTAAAGCCTTTTTGAAATCTGACAACGCTGTGATATTGCCAAGAATCAGAGCTTTTGATGACTATGCAACAATTGTATATTTATGAATGTTTAATAATTCAACTTTTGGATTTTGAATTTGGCGCCTCACATTTCACCGGGTAGCGTCGGGAGCTAGCGCCCCACTGCTCCCTAAGTAGTTAACCTCTCAGGGATCATTGGGGCGCTAGCGACCCACTCCCGACACCACCAGGTAAAATGTAAAGCGCCAAATTCAAAATCCCAAAGTTGAATTATTAAAAATCCACCAATATACAAGTGTTTCATACTCATCAAAAGCTCTGTTTCTTGGCAATATCACAGCGTTGTCAGATTTCAAAAAGGCTTTACGGCGAAAGCACTACATTTGATTGTTTGAGGACAGCACCTCACATACTTTTCACATAGCCATGAATTCATTAGCCAGCGTGGCACACACATAACACATTTCACAGCAAAAACAAANGAAGCGATAGGTACTGCATTCATATGCCCTTTTATGGGCATTTTCATGAGGGAGGGGTTCCAAATGAGGCACTCTGTGAAAACCACTTTCTCCAGGACAGAAATTCCTCGGGGTTTTGCCTGCCATATCCGTTCTGTTTTACTCACAGACAAATGGTTAACAGTTTTACAAAATTCAGAGTGTTTCCTATCCAATGGTACCAAATATGTGCATATCCTATTTTCTGGGCCTGAATGGGAGGCATTTTACTTTGGGCACGCCAGGCTCTCCAAAACGGTCAAGTTGTGCAGTGATCCCTAAGAAGTTAAACAAATCAAAATATATTTTATATTTGAGATTCTTCAAAGTAGCCATCTTTTGCCTTGATGACAGCTTTACACACTCTTGTCTTCCAAATGGACAATGACCCCAAGCATACTTCCAAAGTTGTGGCAAAATGGCTTAAGGACAACAAAGTCAATGTATTGGAGTGGCCATCACAAAGCCCTGACCTCAATCCTATAGAAAATTTGTGTGCAGAACTGAAAAAGCGTGTGCGAGCAAGGAGGCCTACAAACCTGACCCAGTTACATCAGCTCTGTCAGGAGGAATGGGCCAAAATTCACCCAACTTATTGTGGGAAGCTTGTGGAAGGCTACCCAAAACGTTTGACCCAAGTTTAACAATTTAAAGGCAATGCTACCAAATACTAATTGAGTGTATGTAAACTTCTGACCCACTGGGAATGTGATGAAAGAAATAAAAGCTGAAATAAATCATTCTCTCTACTATTATTCTGACATTTCACATTCTTAAAATAAAATGGTGATCCTAACTGACCTAAGACAGGGAATCTTTACTAGGATTAAATGTCAGGAATTGTGGAAAACTGAGTTTAAATATATTTGGCTAATGTGTATGTAAACTTCTGACTTCATCTGTATGTGTCGCTGGCGTTACACATTTACTAAGCAATGGCCTTTTACTTCAGCGAAGCATGTATGTTTTTTATTTACCCCTACTTTGTTGCCTATACACATCATCTGAACGCTGTCTCACTGAAGGGTTTCGTCACATTAAGGGCAACATACAGAGACATGCAGACGAGTTGGATGTTGAGTGGTGAGTGGGGCTTGGAAGGGGACTTGGCTCGCACAGGGATTGATTATACTTTCTTTTCAGACCTTCACAATGGGCAGGTTTGGGTCTGGGCTCTAGCCCTAACATAAAGCATAGAGCCACACTCTGCTGCAGTGCTGGGATTCCCAGACATGGCCTCATTCAATGGAACACACAAAGGGCTGCATGAAACACCATTCTGGTCCCGCAACTCACCTGGCATTGTCTGATAAATGATAAAAAATTATAAGACACCCCCTCCTCCCCAGACATAGCAGTACACTTACTATACATGCTATGAATATCAGCACATTGTAATTCACATTGAACATGACCATCAGATTTTCTTTAAAGAAGCATCTTTCAATGAGTACACCGAGTACTGTGTGGCCCTATGAACATACCATATCGGAACATTATTTCCATAGAATTAAATGGCTTTATAATCTGTTTAGGATTAATGGGTCAACTCATGATCCCAAAAAATGGGATTTGGAAAAACCAAAAATGATTAATTACTTTTCTCACTTTGCAAGGTGACAGTAATTACTTTCATCAACTGGAACAAAAAAGTAATTGTCAGACACTTAATTAAAGGTTGCGGCTTTGACTAAATTGTGAAAGACAAGACAATTAAAAGACCCATTATTCTATCAAGATATACATGGAATAATTGGTATGTTGTCTTCTTGAGGAATTTGTAAATGTGGGGATTTGAAGGGTGGTTAGTGTTTGTAAACATGTCCAAGCAAGGTTATTCCAGACCAAGCATTGATTGGGTGAATAGAACTTTGTTGCCATGGCAGCTTTAAAAAGTCAAATACGGCATAATGTCAACACTGTTTGATCTTATGGCCTTTGTGTTTATATTATTCACACAACACAATACAGACCCATGACAATGACAAAATGGCAATGGAGAGAGAGAATGGCCATGATGACTGTCCGTGAATACGAAAAGTCAAGTTTAGGCACTAATCAATAATAGAAAAAAGGTGTTAAATATCGCAAGCTAAACTGAAGAAAAGAGCCTTACACTTAGATCAATGCACATTTCGGAAAGCTTCTGGTCACAGTAGACCTTCGTCTGTGCATAGACAAACACAATGGAAGGCTGTATAAGTAGTGACAGTTAGTCAGTAAGTCAGGCAACCTTTCAATGTCTATGCTCTGACTAAAATCTTCACTAGAATCTATATTCAGGAATCAGACAATATCAAATCAGTTTCTCATATCAAAGTCAAGTAGCCACGATTTCTATATGGAGGTCAAACTAAATCATACTACAAAATCAAAAATCAAATTGCTTTCCATCACTCAACTTCTTCCATCTCTCATCATCCGATGATTGCTTGCTCCTTCAATCTGTCCTTCTCTCCCATCTTTTCTCCCCATGATGCAGTGAACCATGTGTTCCTCCACTCTAGTAGACATGACTGGATCTCTTCCCAGTTGGTCAGCAGAAAGGTCATTTTCCTCAGGTGTATCCTAATTACCTATCATTTTGTATTTATGCCTTCAGATATTCATCATCACACTCAAATCCAATCAGGTCACCTGTAATACAAGTTAGTATTCAACGTCGATCCAAGTCTGAGGTCATTGGGAGATGACGTGGAAACGGGCCGTTAGGAGCAACAGTAAGGACTGTTACCTTCAAGTAGGTTTCGGTTTTGCTAGGGCTTTGTGAATGGGGATGGCGGATGGGTCTAAGCATCTGCCTCTGATTCCAAAGGTAGCAAGTTGTTTTTGTGATTTTTGTTTTAAGCCTATCCCAAACATCAACCCTTACCGTAACCATTCGGAATTCATGCCTAACCTTAAGATTTCTGAGTTAATGCCTATACTTAACCCTAACCTTAACAATTCTGAGTTAATAACTTAACAGTAAACACCTTGAAATTTGGCATTCGCAACAACTTCTAAATTTGACGTTTGAGAAACATTGATGAACGTCTAATTCTGACGTGAGACTGTGAGAGCTAGTTGTTCCTATATCCCATGATGTACCGTAAGATGGAGGTATATGTCTCCCAGACTGAGTTACCCACAACAAGGGGACAAAGAAGTTCCCAGACAGTGATGAAAGAAACTGAAGTCGACTATGTCTTACAAAAATGTTTCATTATGTGACAATGCTCTATTGTAACAATGACATAGAACAGTAATAGTATTTACCGTCTGACAGTTAAAGTTCTCTCTTGTGCCTCAACACAAAAGTGTACATTGACTCCAATAACAATTATATTGACTCAACATTAAAATTGTATTTCACCTTTTCCACCAGTAGACATCTATTGTCAGCCCTCTCCATTTACTTATTGCCTGCTTTTTTATTAGTGTTGGAAGTTTTCTATCCATATTCCATGCTTACAGAAGTCCAATTACACTGGCCTGGACCTCAATTGTAATGTAACCCACTCATTTATTGACAATTTTGCACATGCATTTTTATTTGTTAAATTAGTTTAGGCATCAATGTTTTTCCCAAAAATTTGAGATGATATTTTCCATTACTGATAATCCTTTAAACTCAATTAATTCACTCACGTTGACTTTATTGTCTGATTTGTATTTGTAAATGAACCACAACTGTACATCTGTAGATATGGTAATGAAAAAGTTGTGCACCTGTTTACGAACAGATTGAATCTAACATCACATGTTTTAATGTAGACAATACTGCACTGTACTGTGGATTTCCCAGCTTCTTAAAAATACAATAAATCCTTTGTTTAACTGTGTTTTCCTTGAAGGAAAGAACAAGCTAATCACAGCTGGTGCCCCTGAAGAACACAATTAATGAGTTGCTTCATTTACGCCATTTCTACTTTCTAATGGGTATTTTTTCAAATCATTCCAGTGGCTAATTATAATGTGAAGTAAAGGGTCTAAATGTTAAAAAGTCAGACATCTGGAAGTATCCATTTTAGAATGTGCATACACATTTAGCTTAGCACATTTAGTTAGAACGTAGGCTACCCAGTGGTGGCACGTTTTTACATCGTTTTTTGCCCATTGATTTAAAACAAGTGATGTTGTAAGGTGTTGTAGGCCAGGTTTTGAAGAAAGGAGATGATACATCAACAGTATGCTCCAATAGCCATGTGCTGCTGTTCGCAGAACACTATGGAGCTGTCCACTGGGTTGTGGTTCTGAAATCCAGTCTGCCTCTGTTCCTGTGGTGTGCATTGTCAACAAATGGGCTTGCCACGCTGGTGGGATGAAACCCCACAGATACTGATAACGGCACCCAAAACCAAACAGCAATGACAACAAGAGAAGCTTCAAGCTGTCTGGAGGCTTACATAGAGACAAAGGGACAAGTGCCGCACGCTCCCTGTTTCTTTTGGAAATGTTTGTCGTTTGGACACCACATGAAGGACACACGCTTGTTAAAACTGTGCGACCAGCTCCAAAGCTGGTTGTTTGGATTTGTTTAATTGCATTCCTGCCAGGGGGCAAGATCAGAGAAGAAGTCCCATGAGTAGCCTCCTGTTGTTGTCTTATAACCTGCAGAGTTGCCTACACAAACTTTCACAACTTTCCTCTATTTTCATTTTTACAGTATTTATCACTGAAAACCTATAGCACTGAACGTCTTATATCCACGGCTTTGTATTAGTGTGAGATATCACTGGACAACTTGTAACCTAGGGAACTGAGACTGGAAATAGTTGAGAACAGAAATTGTTGAGTTAGATTGGTGGAGAAACATTGCTGAATAATGCGTATTAGCTCTATTGGCAGAAGAAACCACTACTGTACTGTAAAGCAATGGTTTATATTTTAGGGTGAAGTTTCCCTGAAAGCGTCATTGTGCGTTTCGACAGTATGGAGAAACACACTTAGATAGGGTGCACAATTCCCATCGTCCCTAGGCATTTCATGATACATTAAGCCCCATTAATTCATTTTGCGTACCTGGGGAATTGCTGGAGGGAAATTGCATGTAAGGAAAATGGACACTAAGCAGTCTTTTAGGCAGTTAGGCAAAGCTGCACTGAGACATATCCATCAGTTAATTGAGTAAAAGCTCACATTCACAATTGAAGTGCCTAATATAAGGACCTATCAACAAATGTTGTTATTAAAACATTTTCTTTTACTTGCCCCGTATGGAGAGATATGTCTGGCAGCCTCTGTAACTAGCTTTTAGAATATAACTTGTCCGAAGGAGAGAAGGTTAGATTGGAGGTGCATAGCTGGATAAGATCTAACAGTTTTATGAAGATCTGAAGATCTTATGGTGTTAGGTCTTCATTACTAGAGGAAACCATTGCTTGAGATCAACTTAACGTCATGACAGGTATGGAAGATTGCACCTTTGTATGTGGGGAACTCTTCACACAAATACATCTGTTAGAATGATTTAGCTGTGAATCAATAGACTCAGAAACAGCAGGAGAACTTTGATTTAACATGATTGCTGGGGTGAATTATAGCAAGGAATAGATCCTCAGAATTCTTACTGTGTTAAAAAAAGGGAGCTCACAGGCAGTATTATTCCTTTTTACAGAGATGTGCAGGCCTCAGAAAGTCAGAGTAGACTCTGTCCATCCTCATTGACTGGCTGGTACTGTATATTCAGGATCACCCTATCTGCTGTTTATTGTTATTGTCTTTAACTATGCTTTTTTACGGTCTGATTTGGACATAGGAAGCCTCTTCATAATCAGTGACATCAATTGATCAACTGCCGAAAAGACAAGGAAAGCAGGAGGGCTTAGCTGTTGGGTACTGGAGTTGGGCACCCCTGGTTTGGGCCATATCTTTGAAATGTAAGTAGTCAAGACATACCTCAGCAATCACTCAATACTTATAGATATGCTTCACTCCTTGCACTTTCTGATTCAATACAACTTGGCAAAGGTCCTCTGTGATATTGCAGCACATTTCAACTGTTCAATGTTACACCAAGCAAAATTGATTGAAATTAGAATCGAAATGAAGACTCTCATACTGGAAATTCAATCAAACTCCCGGGCTACTTCAGCTGGGTTTCACAAAGAATTGATCTGTGCCATCGACGAGCCCACATTAAGTCGTCAATGGAAAATATCAATATTGTACTCAGCATAACAAAATATAATTTATTATTCATGTATTTACAATGCTTAGAGGTAATTTCTTCAAACCGGTCCAGAGAAATAAGAAACTTTTAAATAAGAAAACTTCTGAAAGGTGAAACTGTAATCCAATACATAAGCCATTGCAAACTGTTGCAAAGCAGATTTTGCAGGTATGGAACACATCTCACCAGTTCCCAAGGCCAGATGTTAATAACAGCAGGACACTATGCTTGGTGTATGCAAATAGGCCTACATTAAACTAAACAATTTAATTGAGTTACATGGTCAAATGTATACAATGTGAGATTTACAGTGATCATTAGCCTGCATTCCAATTTTGAGATGGCATCCTCTAACACCTACATTTCATTCTGTTTAGCAGATAAAGGCCAAAGGCTCGGCCTGCACAGCCACATTGTATTACTGCAAATTGCCATGAAGATAAAGCTTGGGCCTAAGTGCCAGACAGGACAGTAATTCACCATCCACTCCTATTATGGGCTTTTCATTTCTTCCATTTACCTCATACAGACTGTATGAGAGTAAACTCTTCATCATCTGTGTGCTGCCGTCTCCCAGCATATCTTCCCACCAACAATGAGCGGTTCTGACAAATACCAGGATTCAGTCAAGCTTTAAGAAAAATAACAAAGCCGGTTTCAACTTTATTAAGTCTATTGTCTTCACCTACTGAAGCAAACAAAAGCTCTTTCTGTGTAAATGACCTCTTTCTATGAACCAAATTGGAGCATCACACCAAAATGTGAAACTAATCCCAAATTCATGAGATTAAAGAAGTTTGTATTGTGATGTTGAAAAAAAAATAATCTAGACAGACATTTCATTTCATTTCCTGTATGGTGACATGCAAATGACCATCATTTGCATAATCTTTTCACAAAATGAAAAACAGATAATCAAATACCATCACATTCCATTTATATTCAATTAGCTGTTATTTATGCAAAGTCCTGCCGTTAAAAAAAATCATAACTGCAAGGGAATAGAAAGTGGTCTGATATTTCAGTTTTCAGAAGTCCCGCAACCAAGGAACTAATACACACTACCTGGTTGGGTGTATCGCTTTTCATTGAAGATGGCATAACTTGAACAACATGTTCATTGCATGCCTGTATAGACGATACAAGGAGCAGACCTTATATGACAGAAATCATGTGACATTCTTTTTCCTATTTCTCGTTATCTTCAGTAATGGATCTATCTGCATCCAGCTTACCATCAGATGGATTTTTAAGTAATTACATTTGTTGGAGGAAATTTGTTGAATTTGAGCCTATGACATTATAATCTCCTTTGACCGATTGCAATTTTTAGAGTTATGGTCATCCACATAATTTCACATAATGAGCTTTGGGTTAAAGCTGTGTGGACCCGTCCTAGATGTGGTTCTGACTTGACCCATCCAGTCAGCCTCATCAGACTTCCTGTGTTGAATACTAATGTGCACCTGTTATGGTTAGAGGGCTTGTACCCTTACAAAGACTAATCCAAGGATTCTGATCTAGTTTTTCAACACAAGAATATAGTGTGGAAACGGTGAGAGGAATAGCAATTCTTTACATTGTTACTGATTTCGTACACGTCTCTATTACTTTCTCGTTTCTCTTTACTTTTTTCAGTGAGAAATCTTAAGAGTTTTTCAAAATAACATTATCTTCAAACAAACATTTCACTTTTAATCATTGTATTTTCCTTATACAATTCACCCTTTGAAGCTGTTCTTTTTCAGAGTGTCCGTAGGGATTTTCTCCATAGTGGTCTGTGTGCTTACTTACACCAAAGCTTCTCTTTTAAACTGAGCTTTGAGTAAAATAAAAAAAGTCTCACAGGAGAATAGGTGGAGTGAGACTTATGAACAATTCACTTGACAGGAATACAAATCTGATACTTCCATATCATACCTCTCATCAAAACATGGAGATGTCACGCTACCTTGCTTGGATATTCACATAGCAATCAATTAAGCGGTCGACCGACAAATCAATCAGTTGATTGTTTAATCAAGGGGATGATAACATTTTCCAGTGCTCTGTAGTTGTCTACGGCAAAAGTCTTCCATTCAAAAGCATGCAGTCGAGCCACAAAAATGTTATTGATGGACACATGAACTTGAATGTAGGCCATATAGACAGAATAAACATTTGTCTCAATGGGATACAGTGTACAATTTATCATCTTCATTAACACAATTACTGTAAGACTCAATTGTGTATCTGTTTCTTTGTGTTTTTTTTATATGACACCGACACAGTACAGTAACAAAGCAAATTGAACTGGGCCATTCATGAGGCATCACAATAAATTATAAGGACGGCGTGATATTACTCACCTCTGCCTCTGAACCACATCTCATAAAAACTGTAATTCAACATAATAACAAGTTTCACGTGGCCATAGATGAAATCTAGGGCAAATCTGGCACTTAATACCGTAGATGGCTATAGACTGAAATAACAATTTCTTAAATGTTTCTTTTGCTGAAGAACTCTATATTCACCTGAAGTTGCACATACAAACATAAACATTGACCAGCCACATCCTCATATTATCTGTTATCTGTACAAGAACAAGCAGCTACAATGAAATAGTTAATGATGGAAACAACCCGCTCTGTGTAAATTTGTAGTCTTAAATTTACATAACATTCATGAATAATGGGGCAGCAGGTAGCCTAGTGGTTAGAGTGTTGGGCCAGTAACTGAAAGGTTGCTAGATCGAATCCCTGAGCTGACAAGGTAAAAATCTGTTGTTCTCCCCCTGAACAAGGCAGTTAACCCATTGTTCCCCGGTAGGCCATCAATGTAAATAAGAATTTGTTCTTAACTGACTTGCATAGTTAAATAAATAAAAAAATAATAGCAAATGGTATTCTTTGTCTGAATGTGAGCAGATCTTGAATTTCAATTAGCAACATAAGCCTGCAGGGGAGTGAGACTAGAGCAACTCAGGTAAGCCTTTAACCTCGAAGACAGTTTAAGTGTTGACCTAACACAGTGTTTGAAGTTATGATTTATGGATTGGGAGATATTATTCTTTGTTCTATTCACAATGGTGAGGGCCGATAAGGGTAAGTACAATAGCAAGATTAGACCGGCGATTGGATACATTCCTGAGACGTGTACTTTTGAAATCTCCTCTGTGTCTTTGTAATGCAGTTCCCCCTGTAACAAAAGGCCCGTGATAATGTTATTGCTCATGGTTCATGACCAGAGAGGATAAGAGAAATTCGTTTCTGTAAGCCCTGCACAGGCTTAACCTCTGACTCTTCTTAGGCCCCAGAAACCCCACCTGGTTCTGTCTATATAATCTCAATACTATTTTATACATTTGACTATATCCTAATTTATGTTTAATGGCGACAATGTGGTGTATTATCTACCCAGTTTAAGTAGTGATTCTGTACCCCATCATGACTAGTTTATTTCTAAACAAAGTAGGCCTACAGTATGCTAACCTTACATGCAGACGGTGACATGCTAAAGCAATAAAGCACACAAATCTGGGATACTGCATATTGAGAATACTTATTACAGCTAAGTATTGTTAGGTCCAGGGCAGAGGTCAAAGACTCTAGCTGTGATGCATCTCACTGATTGATTTTATTAGGATCCCTATTAGCTGACGCCATAACGACAGCTAGTCTTCCTGGGGTCTCACTTGATACTTAACTTCAATAGTTGGAGCCCCAGGCCGAGGGAGATTGACAGTTCTTTTGTGTTTCTTCCATTTGCGAATAATCGCACCAACTGTTGTCACCTTCTCACCAAGCTGCTTGGCGATCCAGAACATCTGGTAAGGTCGGAACACATCCAGATGTTAGAACAGGGACTGTAGGAACCTCTCGAGAAACCAGAACCGGTACCACCTCTCAAACCTTAGACTAACATTGATTGCTTCTGTGGACAGGTGTCTTTTATACAGGTAACAAGCTGAGATTAGGAGCACTCCCTTTAAGAGTGTGCTCCTAATCTCAGCTCGTTACCTGTAGTAAAGACACCTGGGAGCCAGAAATCTTTCTGATTGAGAGGGGGTCAAATACTTATTTCCCTCATTAAAATGCATATCAATTTATAAAATTTTTCACATGCGTTTTTCTGGATTTTTTTGTTGTTATTCTGTCTCTCACTGTTCCAATAAACCTACCATTAAAATTATAGACTGCTCATTTCTTTGTCAGTGGGCAAACGTACAAAATCAGCAGGGGATCAAATACTTTTTTCCCTCACTGTACATTGAATCCGATGGCTCATTCATTACAAAAAATACTTTAATTATTTTTTCATTTGCAAGATTAGCAAACTTAGGCATGACATGCCAGCAAAAATGCTGACACTACACATCCAAGTATTTCTGACCAAATTATGAAAGAAAAGAATTGTCATTTTGAATTGCGGAAAGTGAGTGTGGAAGAGGTCAATTTTTGTTGTTGTCTATCAATGACAACTTGTATGGAAAATTACTGAGGATAATAGCGGACAATATTACCACTCCTATTTGCCATATATTCAATTTAAGCCTACTAGAAAGTGTGTGCTTAAAAGTCATTCCGCTACCTAAGAATAGTAAAGCCCCCTTTACTGGCTCAAATAGCCCACCAACCAGCATGTTACCAACCCTTAGTAATGTTTTGGAAAAATCGTGTTTTACCAGATACAATGCTATTTTACAGTAAACAAATTGACAACAGACTTTCAGCATGCTTATAGAGAAGGACATTCAATAAGCACAGCACTTACACAAATGACTGATGATTGGCTGAGAAAAATTCATGATAAAAAGATTGTGGTGTCTGTTTTGCTAGATGTCTGTGCGGCTTTTGACATTATCAATCATAGTTTGCAGCTGGAAAAACATATGTTTTATGGTTTTACACCCCCTGCTATATTGTGGACAAAGGGTTACCTGTCTAACAGAACACAGAGGGTGTTCTTTATGGAAGCCTCTCCAATGTAATAGAATCAGGAATTCCCCAGGGCAGCTGTCTAGGCCCCGTACTTTTGTCA
This sequence comes from Hucho hucho, assembly GCA_003317085.1. Taxonomy (NCBI): domain Eukaryota; kingdom Metazoa; phylum Chordata; class Actinopteri; order Salmoniformes; family Salmonidae; genus Hucho; species Hucho hucho. The sequence continues at coordinate 39,780 of QNTS01000144.1, forward strand.
ATCTTTAGTAACGACATGCCACTGGCTTTGTAAGCAGATGACTCACTATACACATCAACTACTACAGCAACTGAAATGATTGCAACACTTAACTACTTAGGGAGTAGCAGCATGCTAGCGGGCCGCTCCCGACACTACCCGGTGAAATGTAAGGCGCCAAATTCAAAATCCAAAAGTTGAATTATTAAACATTCCTCAATATACAAGTGTTGCATAGTCATCAAAAGCTCTGATTCCTGGCAATATCACAGCGTTGTCAGATTTCAAAAAGGCTTTACGGTGAAAGCACAACATTTGATTGTTTGAGGATAGCACCCCACATATTTTCCACATTAGCATAAATTCATATCCAGCGCGGGTCACACAAAACCCATATAAGAGCTAAAAAATATCACTTACCTTTCGAAGATCTTCTGCTGAGGGCTTCCCAAGTGTCCAACGAAGACATCCAATGGTTCTTTTGTTAGAAAAAGTCATTTATTATATCCATAAATCTCCGTTTGGTTTGCGTGTTATGATCAGCAAATCCAATGTTGAGTCGCCCATTGAACCGTGAAGAGAACACGTTCAAATTATACCTATAAACCTTCTACAAACAAATCAAACATCATTTTTAATCTATCCTTAGCTATCCTTTTATGTATATTTACTGTAATATTTCATCCGGACGATAACGTGAACAATAGGAAAGGAAAATAAAGTGGGGCGCGCTCACAATCTCGCGCCCGTCAAATGTTGTTGACAAAAGTGCTAGTGCTAGACCTTCCAGACTCTGTATAAAGACTGTTGACATCTAGTGGAAGCCATAGGTACTGCAGTCTCAGTCCTAGTTAAAATAGAAATGAATAGGCAGCCTGGAAAAGAAGGTCATGTACAAAACAAACTGCAAATCTGGATGGATTTTCCTTGGGTTTTTGCCTGCTATATCAGTTCTGTTATACTCACATACATTATGTTAACACTTTTAGAAACTGCAGAGTGTTTCCTATCCAATAGTACTAATTATGTGCATATCCTATTTTCTGGGCCTGAGTGGCAGGCATTTTACTTTGGGCACGCCAGACTCTCCAAAACCGTCACCTCTGCTGCCGCTCCCTAAGAAGTTAACAAAGAGCTGCAGTTAGTTTCAGAATGGGTGGTAAGGAATAAGTTAGTCCAAAATATTTTAAAACTAAAAACATTGTATTTGGGACAAATCATTTACTAAACCCTAAACCTCAACTAAATCTTGTAATAAATAATACGGAAATTGAGCAAGTTGAGGTGACTGGTAAAAACATATTGATACAACAGTAGCTAAGATATGGAGAAGTCTGTCCATAATAAAGCGCTGCGCTCCCTTCTTAATTAACAGCACTATCAACAAGGCAGGTCCTTCAGGCTCTAGTTTTGTTGCACCTGGACTACTGTTCAGTCGTGTGGTCAGGTGCCACAAAGAAGGACTTAGGAAAATTGCAATTGGCTCAGAACAGCGCAGCACGGCTGGCCCTTGGATGTACACAGAGAGCAAACATGAAAAATATGCATGTCAATTTCTACTGGCACAAAGTGGAGGAGAGATTGACTTCAAGACTACTTGTATTTGTGAGAGGTGTTGACATGTCGAAAGCACCGAGCTGTTTGTTTAAATGACTAGCACACAGCTCAGACACCCATGCATACCCATCTGCCACGCAGATCCTCAACACTGGGGCCCTATTATTTTTTTTACATTTATTTATTTTATTTTATTTAAAAAAAAGAATAATAATGGGTGGATCAGCTTAATATTGCAGAAAGATTGTTGCTTCCATCAATTAAATTGTCTGCATCATTTCCAATCCCCCATATATATTTTTTTGGGTAAATATATATATCCATATACATATGCATACAAAAACACATATATACATACACATACCTATATAGACATACATGCTTTTTTTAGAATCTACCTTTATTATCCCGCAAAACCTACCACCCTTCCCCCAATTGAAGTAAACTAATAAACAATAACACTTATGCTTCTACCTTCAGTTTATACATCTTATACACATTTGACAGACACAATCTATTTTACAATAGTTATATTTTGTTTGTTTTTAGTCCTTCCTCTATTTGTGATGTCCATCCAGTTTTATTTCTATTTGTAACTGTGCTATTTCACAAAATTTTGGAACCTATACATGTCACGGTTCATGAATTCACCGGCTCTCTCTCTGAATGTGTGTGTGCGTGTGCGTGTGTGTGTGGGTGTGGCCGCTAATTGCCACTCTGCTTGTTGTCAGCGCCAGCTGACACTCATTACGTGCCTACTTATACTCGTTGTCTTGGTCTTGGTTTGTCTCAAGCAACAGAACAAAAGGACACGCACACAGAGAGAGGTCCGGCTCATGAGACAAGGGGCAACCAAGACAAGAGGCGACCTGAGAAGCAAGCGATAGCGAGGTCACCTCCAGAGATGCGACCCGTGCAAGTTCTAGCGGTCAGCCCCTTAAGGAGAAGTGAGTGACTGTCATGCCTTCTAACCAAAGAGGGGCGTCGGACGGCGCTGCTAAGCCCTAGACCGTTACTGACACCCTGGATTATCTGTACCTGTTTTCCACCTCCTGTATTGCTCCAATAAATGTTGAACGTGACTCGCTATTGAATCCTCCGTCCTTTCACGTGACAATATACATTTTACAGACCCCGTATGTTTTACATGGGTTATCTTGTTATTAGTCCCACCCTTCAGCTCCATTCAACCCCTCCCATCTATCTTTCAACACCATCCATTTTGGATTTCTGTTTGCCATATATTTTTCAACTGTGCTGTGATACTTCACAAAAATACTGAACCTTTCTATTCTCATAGCTTCTACAGATTGTAAATAAATAATACAAATGTTTGCTAAAATAATTATTATAATATTGATTGACTATTGCCTTTCAAATCACCCAGTATTGCTATCTGTTGCAATTCTTAAGTTAGCCTACCGACAGCGGTAGGCCTGATCACCGACAACGATGAGACAGCCTACAGGGAGGAGGTCAGACACCTGGCAGTGTGGTGCCAGGACAACAAACTCTCCCTCAATGTGAGCAAGACATAAGAGCTGATCGTGGACTATAAGAAAAGGAGGGTCGAACAGGCCCCCATTAACATCGACGGGACTGAAGTGGAGCGGGTCGAGAGTTTCAAGTTTCTTGGTGTCCACATCACCAACAAACTATCATGGTCTAAACAAACCAAGACAGTTGTAGATAGGACACGACAACACCTTTTCCCCTTCAAGAGACTGAAAATATTTGACATGGGTCCCCAGATCCTCAAAATGTTTTACAGCTGCACCATCGACAGCATCCTGACCGTGCTTACACACACATGATAACATACGCACTATACACACACGTCAACTTCATGTTGTAGATATAGTACCAGTCAAAAGTTTGTACACACCTACTCATTTGACTATTTTCTACATTGTAGAATAATAGTGAAGACATCAAAACTATGAAATAACACATATGGAATCATGTAGTAACCAAACACATGTTAAGAAATCTAAATATATTCTGGATTTTAGGTTCTTCAAAGTAGCCACTTGATGACAGCTTTGCACACTCTTGGCATTCTCTCAACCAGCTTCACGAGGAATGCTTTTCCAACAGTCTTGAAGGAGTTCCCACAAATGCTGAGCACTTGTTGGTTGCTTTTCCTTCACTCTGCAGTCCAACTCATGGGTGATTGTGGGGCCAGGAAATTGTCCTGTTGAAAAACAAATGATAGTCACAAAACCAGATTGGATGGCGTATCACTGCAGAATGCTGTGGTATCCATGCTGGTCAAGTGTGCCTTAAATTCTAAAACAATCACTGACAGTGCCATCAGCAAAGCACCCCACATCATCACACCTCCTCCTCCATGCTTCACGGTGGGAACCACACATGCGGAGATCATCTGTTCACCTACTCTGCGTCTCACAAAGACACGGTGGTTGGAACCAAAAATCTCAAATTTGACCAAAGGACAGATTTCCACCGGTTTAATGTCCATTTCTCATGTATCTTGGCCCAAGCAAGTCTCCTCTTATTATTGATGTCCTTTAGTAGTGGTTTCTTTGCAGCAATTCGACCATGAAGGACTGATTCGCACAGTCTCCTCTGAACAGTTGATGTTCAGATGTGTCTGTTACTTGAACTCTTTGAAGCATTTCTTTGAGGCTGCAATTTCTGAGGCTGGTAAGTCTAATGAACTTATCCTCTGCAGCAGAGGTATCTCTGGGTCTTCCTTTCCTGTGACGGTCCTCATGAGAGCCAGATTCATCATAGCGCTTGATGATTTCTGTGACTGCACTTGAAGAAACTTTCAAAGTTCTTGAAATGGTCTGTATTGACTGACCTTCATTTCTTAAAGTAATGATGGACTGTCATTTTCTTTGCTTATTTGAGCTGTTCTTGCCATAATATAGACTTGGTATTTTACCAAAAAGGGCTATCTTCTGTATACCACCCCTACCTTGTCACAACACAACTGATTGGCTCAAATGCATTAACTTCTTAGGGAGCGGCAGCAGAGGTGACGGTTTTGGAGAGTCTGGCGTGCCCAAAGTAAAATGCCTGCCACTCAGGCCCAGAAAATAGGATATGCACATAATTACTATTGGATAGGAAACACTCTGAAGTTTCTAAAAGTGTTAAAATAATGTATGTGAGTATAACAGAACTGATATAGCAGGCGAAAACCCGGGGAAAATCCATCCGGATTTGCAGTTTTTTTTGTACATGACCTTCTTCTCCAGAGTGCCTATTCATTTGTATTTTACCTAGGACTGAGACTGCAGCACCTATGGCTTCCACTAGATGTCAGCAGTCTTTATATAGCGTCTGGAAGCTGTATCCCTGAGCAGAACGGATAGGAACAAGGAAATAGTTGAGGTAGCTCAGATGTCAACAAGATTTTACGGGCGCGAGACCGTATGCGCGCCCCACTGCATTTTCCTTTCATAATGTTTAGGTTACCATCCAAGTGAAATATTATCGCTAATATTCATAAAAGGATAGCTAAGGATGCATTATAAATGATCTATGATTTGTTTAGGAAAAGTTGATAGGTATATTTGAACGCGCTCTCTTCACGGTTCAATGGCCGATTCGACATTGGATTTTCTGATCATAACGCGGCAACCAAGCGGAGATTTATGGATATAATAAATGACTTTTTCTAACAAAAGAACCATTGGATGTCTTCGTTGGACACTTGGGAAGACCTCAGCAGAAGTTCTTCGAAAGGTAAGAGATTCATTTTAGCTGTGATATGGGTTTTGTGTGACCCGCGCTGGATATGAATTTATGCTAATGTGGAAAATATGTGGGGTGCTATCCTCAAACAATCAAATGCTGTGCTTTCGCTGTAAAGCCTTTTTGAAATCTGACAACGCTGTGATATTGCCAAGAATCAGTGCTTTTGATGACTCTGCAACACTTATATTGATGAATGTTTAATAATTCAACTTTTGGATTTTGAATTTGGCGCCTTACATTTCACCGGGTAGTGTCGGGAGTGGCCCGCTAGCGCGCCGCTACTCCCTAAGTAGTTAAGAAGGAAAGAAACTCCACAACTTTTAACAAAGCACACCTGTGATTGAAATGCATTCCAGGTAACTAAGTCATGAAGCTGGTTGAGAGAATGCCAAGAGCATGCAGAGCTGTACATAAAGTGTAAAAAAGTGGCTACTTTGAAGAATCTCAAATATAACATATATTTTGATTTGTTTTACACTTTTTTGGTTACTACATGATTCCATATATGTTATTTCATAGTTTTGATGTCTTCACTATTATTGTAAAATGTAGAAAATAGTAGAAATAAAGGAAAATCCCTGAATGAGTAGGTGTGTCCAAACCTTTTACTGGTTCTGTATGTGGTAGTGGAGCATTGGCCTGAGAGCACACACTTAGTGCGTTGTGAATTCTGTAATAAATGTACTGTAATGTTTTTATGTATTGTAATGTTCTGCTAGGTAGCTAGGTTAACTAGCTAGCTATCTAGGTTACTGAGGGGCTTTGTTTTGCAGAAATATAAATATGGAGTGTGTCTTTCAGTCTTGTAAATCACAAAGCCAGTGACTGCTGTATAGAGTAAATATGACCATTGGAATTGAAACTGACAAAGCTACATTTTAATCCATCTCAGGATATTAAACATTTCAAATTTGGGAATTAAGAACTAATAAGAGTGTGAAGCTCCGTGAGAGATGGATGACCCTGGTTAACTAACAGAAAATGACTGTTGCGAGTGAAAGCCATAGGAGCTGACATAATATTGTTGAGGGAAGTCTATAATTATTTCACTTTCAAGTTTGTGACAGTTCCTTTGATTCATGTATCAACACAGAACATTAATAACATGTTAGGTAATCATATGGAGGCGGCTAAGATCCACTAGGGAAAGTCAATAGTGGATTATAATTTTTACAAAAAAACATCCCTAATTTGCAACTGATTTACAACGAAGTTTCATGAGGTGATGGTAAGGATCCACAAAAGGTTTTCAGAATAGTTTTTTTTTGATAATATGATTATGGGACAAAAGGAATGGTCAATCAAATATCTGTCTAAACCTGAGCTGCTATTCTCTATTAATGTCAATATGTTCACTGTGTGATACTCTGGCATGGCAGATGCCCTGCTGAGTTCACACACCTGTCATTACTGGAAACATTTAGTGGATGATTATCTACTGGGCAATTGTAATCGTCTAAATAGCATTAACAACTGTTTTTCAATTGGAGTTGAGTTACCTCTCTGTGTAAAGTGTGGTTGTGATTGACATGGATGGTATTGTTGAAATCATATAAATTAATGAATTAATTTGGTCAAGAATGTTTGACTAAAGTATTTGTAAGAAGTTACGTAGATTTACAAGGTTCTATGCAAGTGTAAGGTAAATATGCTCACATGCCAAACAACCACACAGGAAGAGTAAATTACTTTTGAGAAAATCCAGATATATTTTTAAACCAATACTATAACTTTTCACATCTTTGAGTAACACTTTGAGCGTGTGCAGAAGTTTGTGTAATGTGCGTCTTGAGGTTTGGGGAATTACTGTTTATGAGGGATCTTGACAATTTATTCTGGACAGCTGCACCACTGACAGGTTATCATTAGCAACAATTCCTCAGGTTGTTGCATTCTCAGAAGACGAATATATGGCAGAAGATCTTAATTGGTTTTGAAAATTAAGCTTTTGTTTATATGAGAGAAAATGTCATTGCAAACTGAGAAAAAAGATTGTTAGAGAGATTATTTTGTCAATTACTTTCCAAGTATTGTCTTACTGAATTGACAGTACTGTATGTAGTTGCCTAGTGTACGTTTGTGTGGGTATGTACATGTGTGCATGCGTGAGAGATAACGAAAGAGAGAGAACAAGAATGAGGACAGGGACGAAGAAGGACTCCCCCATCACAAGTTGAAATTGAATGTGAAAGTTTCTCAGCAGGGTTGGAGTCTATAAAATACACTCTGGTGAAATGGAGTCCATTAGCATCGGGGGCAGGGGATTCTGAACACATTAGGATCATCTCTGGGGACACGCAGCTGAGATTTTGGGGCCTTAGTGCAATACAACACGGGAATAATGATGAGGAATACCCCAGAATTCCACTTCACTAAGTAGCCACTTCTTGCAAGGAGGCATTAAGAGTCAGTTTAGGGCCAAGTTCATGAAAGCTCACCAGCAGAGAGAAAGGCTCTGTTGTGCAATAAAACAACATCTCAAGTTCAGAATAATTAAATATTGTTGTAGGTATAGTATCTTCAATGGGTTGGAGAAATACAGGTAACTGCCAAAATAAAGAAAACACTTGATTAAGTGAGAGATACAAAGTATATTGAAAGCAGGTGCTTCCACACAGGTGTGGTTACTGAGTTAATTGAGAAATTAACATACCATCATGCTTAGGGGTCATGTATTAAAAAAAAGCCCAGTTGGCTATTCTTTTGGCTACAATGGCTGGAAGTGTCACGATCTTCTGAATAAGCGGACCAAAGCGCAGCGCGGGTTGAGTTCCACATGTTTTTAATAAAGTAGTGAAACTTCCAAATACAAGAGACAAAACAAAGAACAAAGATCTGACCCGTGGTGTAGCGCATAGGCACTACACAAACACAAACAATAACCCACAAAGGCAGGTGGGGAAGGGAACAAACTAGATTTGGATTCCCAATTAGAGGCAACGACTAACAGCTGCCTCTAATTGGGAACCAACACAAAACCCAACATAGAAAATACAACAGAACACAAAACCCCCCATGTCACGTCCTGACCAAAACACCATAGAGAAGCCAGAGGGCTATCTATGGCCAGGATGTGACAGGAAGAGATCTCAGTGACTTTGAAAGATGGGTCTCAAAGGAACATAGGGGGTTTAAAGGATGTATGAGTGTGAGTTTGTGTGTGCGTGTCATTCACCCAATTTCAACCCAATTGAACAGTTATTGGAGATTGTGGAGTGGCGCCTGAGACAGCACTTTCACCATCAACCTCAACAAAACACCAACTTATGGAATTTCTCATGGAAGAATGGTGTCGCATCCCTCCAATACAGTTCTAGACACTTGTAGAATCTATGCCGAGGCCCCACTAGACCACTAGAGCTGGAGTCTACTTCGACCAAAGGGAAGAGATCTCACCTCTACTACATTTGTACTAACTTCTCTACAACATTTGAAACAACTTCTTTTTCCAAAGTGGTCTCCCATCCACATTCTCAACCAAGCAATGGTTGCCAATGGAGAGACTCTGGATTGTGCAGCTTCAGTCAGATGATAGGTGAGGAACCTTAACCTAAACCCCTAGCCCTAACCTATTTAGTATTAGCATTTACGTTGATTCACTGGTCAGTACAGCATGGATTTAGAATCTATTTCTCCAGACTGGAATATTTAAAGATGTGTTAACAATGAATAATCTGCATACCCTTTGACGGCCATTCATAAGTAGCCTTTGATTAAGTATTCTTCATTAATATTTAACAGAGTATTGCTCCTTTTAAACTCATCAAAGCATTGATTTTTTACACATTCATAAAAAATTCACCTCTTCAAGCAACAAGTCTGAATTAGGCACTTTTATTTCATTTATTCATTTATTCAAATCATGATATGTCTTGAAACTATGAAGAGGTGACCTTGTTCAACATTGTTAATGAAATCTTGTTTTCTTGTGAGAACTTGTAGTTTGAATAATGTTGCCAAATATTCCACAAAATAGCAGGATTCGTTTGGATTTTGAACAGAGCTTTAGGAGGAAACAACAGGCTGATGCAAAATGTTAAATGTGTATTATAAAGGTTTTGTATAATTTCAGCCAATAGTTTTGAAAGTAGCACTCACTAGCCAAAACGGGCCCCGAACATTGTGCACAATTGTGAACAAAGTCATCCATTTCGCATGATACAGTATAATATGTTACGAATTTGTAAGTGCTTAAGATCCCATTCAATCTTTTTAAGCGAATGCTAAAATCAACAAGTCATAACATTCCAGCCAAGTGGTTGGCAGAGTGAAGTTCAGGAGAGATGTCCTCTTCCATTGTCAACCAATGACTGACTAAGGCAACTACAGCATTCTCTCGATTGTATTTGGGAGGATTAAAATCTGACCAAATAATTGGGGATGATTTCTCCATGACCTGCAGTACCTTTGCACCAAATATAATGTAGTCCTAAGTGTTATGGGTTCCTAAAGAGGACATATCAAATTTTTTGGGGAAAAAGTCTGTAAAAATATGAAAGAAAGAGAATTATGACCATCACATTCTACTTTACAGTGACCTTACAACATACTTATCTGGCCCTTAGAATTAGTGCTATAGGTTCAGAGGTACTCTACATTGAAATGTAAAATGTGTTTGCAATCTACGCAGGCTACACTTTGAGCAAGTCTTGAATGTTTTTTTGTCATACATCATTAGTCACTGTGAAATCTGTTCAGGTAATGGAGTGGTACAGCTTTTCCAGCTTTTTTTCCCAACTCAGAAGAAAGTTTGTGTGATTGATGGCAGATCACTCCAAACTGCTTTAGAGAACTTTCCATTCATGACAAAGAAATTGCTATTTTTTTGCTCAGCCTAATCCATCTTGATTCAAACAGGGAGACTCTGCCCAGTTCATTATGAGACCAACAATAAAATTATGATTAATATTGCCCTGCATCAGCATCCAATTACATATGCTTTTGACTTTTGATGGTATGGAGACTGCCAAAATGAATAGATGAGTTTAGATGTTTGATAACTAACACAGGGACCACAACCTGAGTGGATGAAGCAGAATAATTTTTTGTTTATCAACCTGTCACATATTAACCCTTTTGAGTGTCATGGTTAAATACACATCTGCCTTTTCTAATATCTCAGCATTTTTGTATTTAGAAATTCTACATCTCAGTATGTTTTAATTTAGAAATACTATCAATGCATCTTTCAAATTCCTCAATGTAGTGTAGGGTGGTTCTGGGAACTACACTTGTGTGTTTAATAAACTTCTTCAGGATCGGTGGGTCCACTGCGATCGGTTGAGCTAATGTAGGCTAATGCGATTAGCATGAGGTTGTAAGTAACAAGAACATTTCCCAGGACATAGACATCTGATATTGGTAGAAAGCTTAAAGTCTTGTTAATCTAACTTCACTGTCCAATTTACAGTCGCTATTACAGGGAAATAATACAATGCTATTGTTTGAGGAGAGTGCACAGTTTTGAACATGAAAAGTTATTAATAAACAAATTAGACACATTTGGGCAGTCTTGAAACAAAATTTTGAACGGAAATGCAATGGTTCATTGGATCAGTCTAAAAATGTGCACATACACTGCTGCCATCTAGTGTCCAAAATCTAAATTTCACCTGGGCTGGAATAATACATTATGGCCCTTCTCTTGCATTTCAAAGATGATGATACAAAAAAATACAATTGTTTTTTTCTTTGTATTATCTTTTACCAGATCTAATGTGTTAAATTCTTCTACATTCCTTTTTCATTTCCAAAAACTTCAAAGTGTTTCCTTTCAAATGGTACCAAGAAAATGCATTTCCCTACTTCAGTGCCTGAGCTACAGGCAGTTAGATTTGGGTATGTCATTTTAGGCGAAAATTGAAAAAAAGGGGCCGATCCTTAAGTCTTGTGTGAGACATGAAGACTTGTGTAAGTTCATAGAGCTAATGTGTAGGCGTTAACTCAATGGCCTAAGATGTTTTGAGGCAGATGGATGACCCTAGTGCAATAACTACTTGGTCACACAAACAATCTACTGCTACTAATTTCATCACCACTCCAGTGATGGTCGGTGCCGTTTAAGATTAGGGAGGAGGATAGTCAGCCTTGTGCAGACTCTGCCATGAGGAAACAGAATCAATGGAGCAACTCTTCTGGTAATGTCCATTGGTGGGTCGCTTTTGGAGTCACGTCCAGGAATTGTTGTTATGTCATAATATTAGGGTTCAGATGGACCTGCAAGCTGTATTGTTAGGGGATCTGAAAAACCACGGTCAGTCAATGGGAAATATCATTATACTCTAAAGTAAGTATACAGTATACTTCTAGGCAATATCGGTAGAAATGTTACAAATAGGGAGGTTCAGACCCTCGTAAGACATCACAGTAAAATGGAGGGATGTATTGTGAAAGAAATTAGTAAAAATTAGTAAAAATGGCATAATACTGGGAAAGATGGGTTAATCTGTGGACATCGGAGGGTTGGAGTTAAGATCAGAAAGAATGGTGGATTGGCAGCTGTGGGATAAAATCTAGCACTGAGAAAAAATTAATTAGGAATATAGAATTATTTAACTACAGTACCAGTCAAAAGTTTGGACACAGCTACTCATTCAAAGTTTTTCTTTATTTTTACTATTTTCTTCATTGTAGAATAATTGTGGAGACATCAACACTCTGAAATAACACATATGGAATCATGTAGTAACCAAAAAAGTGTTAAACAAATCAAAATATATTTTAGATTTGCCTTGATGACAGCTTTGCACACTCTTGGCATTCTCTCAACCAGTTTCATGAGGAAGGCTTTTCCAACAGTCTTGAAGGAGCTCCCACATATGCTGAGCACTTGTTGGTTGCTTTTCCTTCACTATGCGGTCCAACTCATCCCAAGCCATCTCAATTGGGTTGAGGTTGGGTGATTGTGGAGGCCAGGTCATCTAATGCAGCACTCCATCACTCTCCTTGGACAAATAGCCCTTACACAGCCTGGAGGTGTGTTTTGGGTCATTGTCTTGTTGAAAAACAAATGATAGTCCCAATAAGCGCTAACCAGATGGGATGACGTATCGCTGCAGAATGCTGTGGTAGCCATGCTGGTTAAATGTGCCTTGAATTCTAAATAAATTACCAACATTGTCACTAGCGAAGCACACCATCACACCTCCTCTTCCATTGTTCATGGCGTGAACCACACATGCAGAGATAATCCGTTCACCTACTCTGCATCTCACAAAGACACGGCAGTTGGAACCAAAAATCTCAAATTGGACTCATCAGACCAAAGGACAGATTTCCACCGGTCTAATGTCCATTGCTCGTGTTTCTTGGCCCAAGCAAGTCTCTTCTTATTATTGGTGTATTTTAGTAGTGGTTTCTTTGCAGCAATTTGACCATGGAGGCCTGATTCATGCAATCTCCTCTGAATAGTTGATGTTGAGATGTGTATGTTACTTAAACTCTGTGAAGCATTTATTTGGGCTGCCTTTTATGAGGCTGGTAACTCTAATAAACTTATCCTCTGCAGCAGAGGTATCTCTGGGTCTTCCTTTCCTGTGGCCATCCTCATGAGATCAGTTTCATCATAGCGCTTGATGTTTTTTGCAACTGCACTTGAAGAAACTTTCAAAGTTCTTGGAATGTTCTGTATTGACTGACCTTCATGTCTTAAAGTAATGATGGACTGTCATTTCACTTTGCTTATTTGAGCTGTTCTTGCCATATTATGGACTTAATAATCCACCGTCGCCCATAGAACCGTGAAGAGAACGCGTTCAAATTATACCTATCATATTTCTCCAAACAAATCAAACATAATTTTTTATGTGTCCTTAGGTATCATTTTATGTATATTTACTATAATATTTCAACCGGATTGTAGCCTGATTGATAAGAAAGGAAAATAAAGTGAGGCGCGCTCTCGTTCTCGTGACCGAAATAAGTATTTCTCATTTCCACTTCCTTCAGTAAATCTTCTTCTATACAGTTCCCTTTAGCCCTATTGTTTTGAAACCTTGTCTAAAGACTGTTGACATCCTGTGGAAGCCATAGGTGCTGCAGTCTCAGTCCTACATAACAGAGAAATTAATAGGCACAATGGAGAAAAAGGTCATTTACAAAAAAAACAGCAAATCCGTATGGATTTTCCTCTGGTTTTCGCCTGCTATATCAGTTATGTTATACTCACATACATTATTTTAACACTTTTGTGCATATTCTATTTTCTGGGCCTGAATGGCAGGCATTTTACTTTGGGCACGCCAGACTCTCCAAAACCGTCTCCTCGGCAGCCGATCCCTAAGAAGTTAACACTTTTTTGGTTACTACATGATTCCATATGTGTTTTTCCATAGTTTTCACAATGTAGAAAATAGTACAAAGAAAGAAAAACCCTTGAATGAGTAGGTGTGTCAACTTTTGACTGGTACTGTATATATACATAATTATTTAACTACATGTACTGTACATGTGAGCAAAAATATCTGTAAGTAGGAATTGTTCTCTATTAGTTTACTCCAATCAGGGGAGGGGAAAAACACTTCACACAAACAATCTACTGATACTAATGCCATCAGCTACTCTACCATTCCTGTGACCACTCCTATTGTTAATACTTCTACTACTATTACTGCCTCAGGATCTATACCGTTTGATTAGTGAAGTTGTTTCATTCTACTATATATCTAACATGCAGTACGCTGTAACAGTGGTGGCAGCAGCAATGGTTCTCGTCAATTGTTTTTCAGCAGCCTTTGGGAGGGTCTGGGTTTTTCCCAAAAGAGACATCATGCCACTGAGCTGGTTTCTGGATATGAGATATATTTCACAAGTCAATCGATGTGGTACAACCCATTTGGGAACCTGGGGATGCTCTCTGCTCATGTTCTTTTTTCTTCCTCCTCCTCCCCTTCACTGTACATATCCAGGGAATAGCCATGATGAGAACACTGAAAGGCGGAATTTGGCAATGTATCAAATATAGGCAACTGAGAATGTAGTGTAGCGCAATTACACGTCTCAAAAGATGCAGGATAACAAGATCTAAACTTTTCTGCATCACTTCTCCTGCTTGACTGAGAGGAACCATATTCTTTAATTTATTGTTTGTACAGTACAACTCAAACATATTATTAGTATCATCATCTTAAAATGTCAAATTTTATTGGATAAAGTCAATTGACAGTAATATTTTGATAATTGTTGTTCAAGAAGACATAACATTGTGATAGTTGGTTTGCGTTTGAGTTAATCATTGTCAAAGAGTTGAAGTAGAGATATAAAAACATCTTACACCCAAACACCTGACCTTTGTTTTGAAACCAGGAAGATCCAATGTGAAGTGACACTTGCCTGCAGCGTTCTCTGGGCTCTGTCCAGTTTGCATCACTCCAAAAGCAGAGCGTCCTCAGGAGACTAGAGGGCAGGGGGACATTGGGAAACAAATTACCCGAAGAGATTTTGTCCTTGAAAACAAACTAGGTGTGTTTTATTGTGAAACTACTTTTTTTATGATTACTGATTCAGGATGTGGTCTTTCTAATTGTCTGCCATCCATCACATGGCATCAGGAAGCTAAGTACATACTTGTTTATCTGATGCTGTGATGTGCCTGCTTTATCTGTTCCTCATAACCATGCTTCAGACCTTCTTTTCTTCCGCCGACTCTATTATGCAAGTACCGAATCCCTTATTAGAATCTTCCTGTGATAACCTCCATTGTTATGGTTCAAAAGTCCCTCCCGCAAATTCAGCTGTTTCTCATAATCACTCCCCTCCTCTACAGCTTATGCAGACCAAGCGTGGAATCTGATAATTATCTTATCCACCGTAGATGTCTTTATGCTCTGCAAGTGTAATATGATATCGCAGGTTCTGGCATCATACTCATTATAATACATCTGTCCCACCACATCTGAAAGTATGATCATCCTTTTTGCCCTTGTGCTGCTGGAAAGCCACATATATTATCTTATCAGCATCATCTGATTATCATTGACAGTAGGCCTGATTCAATGCACAATGAATAATTCATGTTGATTATATCTATTTTTGGTACAGTATAGTGAAATATTTGTCATAAGCAGTCATTAAATATTCTCATTAGTTTGTCGTAATGACTGTGAATATAAAGGACCTGCATTCACTACACTCTTTGACTGTGTCCAAGGTCACAGCAGGATATAGTTTGACATGTTGAAAAATTGCTGCTTCTACATCAAATGAAAAACACCTGTATTGTTATCTAGACACTGTTTGCAAGTTTGGGTGGCAGGTAGCCTAGTGGTTAGAGCACTGGACTAGTAACCCAAAGGTTGCAAGATCAAATCCCTGAGCTGACAAGGTAAGAATCTGTTGTTCTGAACAAGGCAGTTAACCCACTGTTCCTAGGCTGTCATTGAAAATAAGCATTTGTTCTTAACTGACTTGCGTAGGTAGATAAAAAGTTGCAACCATAAAATTATCTAATCAAATGATCATCTTGGAAAAGGATGCTATGATACCAAAAAATGTACATGATATTTCAAATGCAGTCTCAGAACATGGATAATGTATTTCCCTGGAAACTAGGTTCCAGTTTCCATAAATAAGGCTACTTGGTATCTGGTATCTAGAGTTGGTGCGTGAAACACAGTGTGCTACCTACTGGCAGCAGTTGAGAGGCTTGACCCCTCATGCTCATGCATAAACATCCACAAAAAACAACAGTACATAAAGATGACCCTTTTAGATATATTTTGTCTCATAATCTTAATTTCCAGAATGTTCCCCAGTTTGCAGTCATCCTCCCTGATGCTTCTCCCATTATAAATGCAGGACTGGCGCTTGCTGGAGCTTTCCTTTCGCTGCTATCCAGCATGGGGGCTTTCTTCAAGCAAAAGAAAGCACAGACAGGAAAAAAGCTAAGCGCAAGCTAGAACAAGGATTTATGACTTCCAACATCATTTGCATAATTGTATGCATCTCACACAGTGTGAGTACACACTGCCTGCATGGATGATCAGTTCTTATCTCAAAACGGCACCATAAAGATAAGGGGAAACATGCAGATAAAAAGTAATCTTGGTTCCTGCTGTACATGTCTAATTATTTAGGACCTAACAGATTTTCCACTAATGCAATAGCAGCAAATGGACATATTGCAATCACGTTATGATGCCAACAGTTGACAAAGCCTTGGGTTTTAAACAAGAAACGAGAGTAGATACAAACAAGGACATCCCTTTGTTAGTTTATGGTACATTTCTGTCCATAATTTTTCTCTGTCCCATCCCCTGTGGCTCTGACACTGTTTCCACTGCTGAGCGAGGATCTTGAAGGGAGGACACACTCAGCAGCACAGGCAAACACACAGGCAAGACAGGATAACAGGGCACACTTTGCAGTACAGGGTTTGCCAGAGACCCCCAGTGGAGCGTTCAGGGTGAAGTGACTTCACAAAGGTTCCCTTCCCTTTTATTTTGCAGGAATTATTAAAACAGCCAGCTTCTAACAATTCAATTGAAAAACCACCACTGGGTCTGTTTTCCTACTGACTGGTACGACCCTGCAGTGGAAATTGAACAATACAGGGAGGGTAAGAAGAGAGGTAACATTTTACAAGGACTGGAAAGACAGTGGCAGGTAAAGCACTTTTGTGGAGGTAAAGGGTGTAAGAAATGCTCTCTGTTGGGGGAAATGACTCCAAACTGTTCCTCAGTGTATGACTCTCGGTTTGGTGCAACAGTGTCACATCTAGCTGGTCATGTTTTAAACAGGAGTGGTGAACTGGCGATTGTTTGTATGTGTTGGTGAAGCCTGCCCGCCATTCCCCAATGGAAACCATTGTGTGTCACATTTGCCCTTTCTGCTCTGTCACAACCCTCTGATGGTATTTGTGTTTTTGGCATATTTCTGAGTGCTGTCCCCCTCATGTGCCCTGTGCCAACTATAGCAGCATGTGACATTCAAAAAGATGTGCAAAATGACAGGGTTTAGCATGTACATATTCTAGTTGTATTCTCCATCCTCTACACAAATTGAGCCATGCAGCTTGGGCATAATCCATTTAAACCTCTTAGATTATCACCCACTGGTAACCAGCGGATTTACCAAAAACTCATCTGAATGGACACACCATTACACATACCATGTAGTATGTATTTGTTGGGGACTGAGAGTAACTTTTTGAAAAATTATTCAATAAAATGTTTTCATGAAAATAAATACTATTGTTAAACATTTCAAATGGAAGAAATATTTCAATTTGTTCATAGGTATCACGACTCAGGATATGACCCAGATGCAGACACAGGAGGCGGATTGTACCGTTCTCAGATATTTATTGTAAACACGGGGCAGGCAAAGGGCAGGTCGAGGACAGGCAGGGGTTCGTGATCAGGTCAGAGTCAGGCAGGTACAGGACAGCAGGCAGGCTTGGGGTCAGGGCAGGCAGAGGTTCGTAATTAGGTCAGAGTCAAGCAGGTACAGGACGGCAGGCAAGCTCGGGGTCAGGGCAGGCAGAATAGTCAGAACCAGGAAAACTAGGAAACAGAACTTGAGCAAAAGGAAGACGGGAAAACACGATGGTAAGACCTGACAAGACAAGACGAACTGGCGACAGACAAACAAAGAACACAGGTATAAATACACAGGGGATAATGGACACCTGGAGAGGGGTGGAGACAAGCATAAAGACGGGTGAAACAGATCAGGGTGTGACAATAGGAGAAAGCTTATGAAACATATACAGGTTATTTGTGTGGAGATAACAGTAAGTAGAACACACTGCTCAATAAGACTGTTTTAGCCATAATCTGACTTCATTATCCAATGTTTTTTCCACCATCCAAGTCAAGCTCTTCTTCCATTCTGTTACAGCACATCGCTGCAGGTATTGTTGCCTTACAGAAGGCTAGGAATCCTGAGAGGCCAAATCCCAGGACTGGGCCTCGCTTCTAGCCAGATGGCTCTCATCAGAGAGAGTGATCATCCCTCTTTACTCTAACAAGCTGGGCCTCAAGCATGGGCCTCAGTGCACTCCCGTTCCCTTCTGTTTTTTTTGGTTCCACTAGAGAGGATGTTGTCATATCCACACCACTCATTGTCAAATTCTTACTCACCACAGCACTACCCGGAAGGTGATTATGTATTATGGTTGTAGTATGTCATTTTATACACAGTGATATTTGTTTTACACTGTACTTGAAATTATCCATCATAAGGGCTACTTAACATTGTAATTATCATGACATAATAGGTGTCATCATGACAGTCATGACATCTTGGTGTCAGCCTATGTAACTGACTTTTACATTGTCATGGCAAATTTTCTTTTAGGAAGCTAACTTGACAGAAAAAAACACACAAAAAGCGCAAACAAATTATAACTCTGAAACCCTGAACTTGTTTCCCTTTTGCAACTAGCTTTCTTAAGATTTTTCAGGGAAAATGCCTTTGCTGACAAAATTAAACATTGAGAATGGACAAACATCCAACTTTTTATTCATTGGATGCACACATTTTTTGCAAAAAAAACTTTTGATAGTGGTATTTTAAGTTATACAAGTTGCAGTTGCATTGTGCCTGTGTATGTTGGTATATTGCCCTTTCACCTATGACTACAACAAAGGCTGCTAAAACTCATGAACTCCTGTACAATGAATACTCAGGAGGCAGGGGAAAACAAGGTACAATTGGCCAAAACCACCTTGCCTTAAATGCCACAATGGTACAGCATGTAGAGACAAGAGATTCACATGATTGCAAGAGATTCTATTTATTAAAGCTGGCTCCACCAAGCAAGGCCATTAGCTGTAGCAGCTTTGAGCTGAGACATGCTCCCTGATATGATAGTTCATCCAAGCAATTGCTCCAGGTTCAGACAAGGTCATAGGCAACTCAGAGGGCCAGAGTGGAGCTGGCGGAGGCCAGGGGGTATTTGCAGTCCAATTCAAAGTTCAGCATCCCACTTTGAGTGATTGAAACACTGTGGTTTATGAGTATATGGGAGTGGGTGAAGGAACTCACTGCATAAATGTTTATCTTTATTTCTAATATTTGTGCAAGAGTAGGCTGATGCATACAACGTGTGAGGAATGACAAGAGGCGACAGCTGATCAGGGGCATTAGTGTGAATATTCTACGTTTTGTTCCAGAGAGGAAATACTATATCATATCATGAGTTACTTATAATCTTACACCATTGCAAGCCCACCCAATTTTGGGGGCATTTGAACTTGATCCGGTATTGTTAAATTGACATCTGTTGGTTCACATGTGTGTCTTATCTGTGTGTCTGATGTAGATGATTTACTATCTTGTATGGTAATTAGTGCATCATTACATGCTCAGCACTGTTATTTTTTACTAGGTTTGACAAATAGCAAGTAAGGAGTTGATGCTTACTATGTCCCAAAGTTGGTAATTGCACTTAGGTAACTCAGCGTGCTGTAATTTTGATCTAACCCATGCAAACATACAAGTCAAATTTCATAGAATTCCTACTGCTCTACAGTGCATTGCAGGCTAATGATGGTGGTCTGTTAATTCTGGATCAGTGAGTACAACGCAGACTCCCAGATAAGCTTGTGATCTGCCATGCATATAACTAGCACCCCAAGCCAGTAGTTGTATAAAAAATCTTTGAGTAATTCTTTGTGAGGATAGCACAAACAACAATCAGATGTTGTTCTGAGATGTGCGTTACACTGTGGCAACTTGATGCCCCAATAATTAGATGTTGAGACTTGGATCTATGACTGTTGTAACAAGAACACATACTCTGAACTCTCTGGCTCTAGATTGTATGTGGAATGTATGATAACCATTCATACATTAATGTTCACCACATATAACGAACACGTGAATCATCCGACTTCTCTTGGTTAAAATCGTTTCTTTTATGACTTAGAAAGCCTATCATTTGTCATTGACAGTATTGCTAATGAAAGACACTTCGTACCCCCACATGCAAAATTGAAGAAGAGTCTTCAAGGTGGAGTGTTTTCAAGTAAAACATGAATATTTGTACATTTTGTAACTTTAAAGATAGTAGACACATGCCCATATTCTTGGAAAGGTTCTGGAACAAGCTTGGACTCACCGAGGCTTGCATAAAAACCAATGTAATCTTCAGAATCTCACAAAGTGATTGGTGAGTGTGTGCCTCACAGTTTGTGGTAAAGTATACAGTGAATGAAAAGGCCTTCCTGCTTCACTTTCAGACATAAAACGAGACGGGAAGAAAACAAGGCAAAGCTTCTGCCACGTGGGCCATATTGAGCACGCTACCTACATATTTCCGAGCACATTAATTCTAGCAATGCCAAGCCATCTGCTTGGCATTTGTAGACACACATCGAGTAATAATTAATAAGCCAATCCATTGCATCTGAGCTCTGTCTCTCTATTTCTGCACTTAAACTCGCAAGCATATTTGTTGTTGCTTTATAAATCAGGAGCCAATTAAGATGCAATTGGAGAGGTATATTATGATAAGCAATTCTTAAGAATGTATTCATGAGATGATATAGGATAATGAGCAGCGCCTAACCATCAAAAATTAGACAACGCAACATAGCTCTTTACTACATAGTCAACCAAATAGATCACAATCAAACATGTTCAGTCATATGAGAGCTTGAACTAGGCTACTCATGCAGATGCATTGTTCAGTTAGTCATAAATAAGGTATAAGACATTGCACATACAAGGATTTAATACCAACATCAAGTTATGCTTCACTTCTGTGTACTCCTGAAAGCATTTTATAATGTGGTGTTCATTAAATGACCAGTGTGTTAAATTATGGTTAAATATAAGTTAGAGACATTGATTTACTTGCCAAAAGCTCTAAAAGCCAGTTGCAGTTCACTCTACCCAGACTAAGTAATGGCTGTTGAAGTCAGATCAAATTGTTAAGATAGGCGAATTACTGAGTCCACTTACAGGTTGATGTTGGAAACTTGTAAGTCACTATTATTGTGCCCATTATTACAATGAACTTGCCCCAATAACTTATTCTCTTTTTTTAATTAGCTCATTTTTCAGAAGAAAAGGCAGAATAAAAAGAATCCTTTCATTTTCTGTTTCAAAAAGAAACTAAATTAAGATGTCCCAAAAGGAGCCGTTAATGACTTACAAGGAAGCCTCTGATGAAAGAGACAGAGGTCAGTACTATTCCAGGGCATTTTGTTATCTATTATTCCATATCTTAAATATCCATCTATCTATCTTATTATCTCTATTCTTGTTTAGAATTTTTGATAACATATTTCCAACATCTCATCATAATCTAAGAAAAGTTTTATCTCCTTGCAAATAATACACTGATGCAATGTCCGACTGTGTTGCTTCCCTGTTTGTGCAGTTGATGAGCAAATGGGAATTATCACCAACACGCACTTAAAGCAAATGGTTCTATATAGTGCCAAATAAGGGTTCTTTGGCTTGTAACCACAGTGGATCCTTTTTTGTGTTCATTTACAAGTTCAATCAGGTGTGCTTGTCATACCCTGATCTGTTTCACCTGTCTTTGTGCTTGTCTCCACCCCCCCACCAGGTGTCTCCCATCTCCCTCCATTATCCCCTGTGTATTTATACCTGCGTTTTCTGTTTGTCTGTTGCCAGTTTGTCTTGTCCTGTCAAGTCCTACCAGTGTGTTCCCGTGCGCCAGGTTTTCCTAGTCTTCCCAGTTCTGACCATTCTGCCTGTCCTGACCCTGCAGGTGCCTGCTGTCCTGCACCTGCCTGACTCTGATTTGGATTACGACTCTTTGCCTGCATTGACCTACCGGCTGCCTGCCGTCCTGTACCTGCCTGACTCTGATTTGGATTACGACTCTTTTCCTGCCTTGACTTACCTTTCGCCTGCCCCTTGTACTATTTTAACCTCTGAGACTCCTGTGTCTGTACTATCTGCCTCTTGTGTCTGCATTATCAATTGATGAGGCCATAAGTGAGTCTTTCACACTAAACCATAACTGGCCATAGGCAATTATAACATGTAATGGCATAACACAGCAGTTTACATAAACTGGAATGCCACTCTCACTCACGGTTACAAAAAAAGAGCTGTGCGCAACCAAGCCCCAAAATATTCGAATGAGCCGCCACCACTATGTTTTAATTATTGCTTAAAGATTATTAAAGAACCCTCTTGTGAACTGCAAATAACCATTGAAGGGCTCAAAGGGTTATTTGAGTCATTATGGTTCCACGATAAACCATCACCCTTCCCAAAGAACCCTTGAGGAACCCTCCTTTCTTAGTGTGTACATTTTCAGTCACCAATCAATCTTTTTATTCAAGACAATATGCAAGTGAATGCAAATTATTCACTCTAATAAAATGCCCTGCTGTACCATGATGCGCTGTCACGAGAGACAATAATATTATGCTAATTAGTATGAAATATGATCACAAAAAGGATGTTAAGCTTTGGGCTTTTTTGATTACCATACAACACTTTGGAAGCCATGTTTAATCATTGTTCAGTGTGCTATGTACATAGCTTGTGGAGATTAGGCGGCTGATGGAGTAGGCCTTGTCATTTGACAGACATCTGTCCTCAGGCCAATGGCAGATAGAGAAATAGGTGAAAGAAAAAGACATTAACATCTCTGCTGGAGGTACGTGTAGTAAGTGATCACCCTGAATTCACTCCTGACAGAAAGGTGGGACTTTCCACTAATGACCAGACACATACCCGTAGAGACCGACAGGATGGCATTGAGGTACTAAAGACCAGAAAACGACTGAGCAAGAGGAGAGAAAAATAGAAATAAACTAGTTACTCTACTCTGCAAAAGAACACTGTCTTTCAAGAGGAAGATAAGCTTGAGTTATTTCTGTCTTATGGACGAGTGTTGTGGAGGAACAATAAGAAATAAAAGTGAAGGAAAGCAATAGGCTAAGACACTGATGTGATATAATATCTGGAGCTACATTTTCCAGTCTGATTTTGACGGATCTCTATGCATGCCATGTGACAGTGCACTGTATTTACAGGTTAATAAAATCAGAACGTCTTTATAAAAATATGGTGGGTGAGAAAGTAATCCACAAAAGCTGTGGTGTGTAAAATTGGATTTTCCATAGGAGTTGTGGAGAGGAACAGTTGTCGATTGACGTGGATACACAGCGCCTGGCTTATAATTTTCCCAGCTTTTTTGAAAACATTTATTTTATCATCCGGATGCATGGCACGACGGCCATTGTTTTGGAAGATTAGCATCAGTCTGGGTGACTTTCCTATAACTTGGTTTGACACTGGTAGGGAAAAACAAGCTGCAGGTACATAATAACATTTTACATTGTGAACTGGTTCTCAATTTCTTTTATCAACCAAATTGCGTGGATGCTTTCCATCAATGATAACACATATATTAAAGTGTAAACCTCATGAAATGATGACTCATTGGCAGAATGAAATGTCTTGCAGATCTGCAGTGTCTTGCAGTTCTGATCACAAAGAATAAATACCAGAAAAATGTTAATGCCAAGGTGTTCATAAAAATCACCCTAACCACAGAAATATGAGCCAATTTGTGTGCCACATAATTGATGACTGAGGCAGAGTGATTAGATGAGGAAAATGGCAGCCATAATCCTTGTGCCATTGTTAAACTTGCCTTTACTACCTTGTGTTCAGACATGTACCATTTTAAGATTCATTCATTTATCCTCTGCAGTCAGTACTTTAACATTGTCTAGTCTTTTCTCTGTCCAGACACCTAGTTTAATTGGTGTGAAGACATAAATAGTAGAGTGGTAGAGAAAGTTGTCCCGGCAAGAAATCATCTATCAAAATGACAATATTTGATTTGCTTCATGCCGTTCCAGCAGGACCTTCTTTCTGCCTGCATAATCCGTTTGATTGGACAGCTCTACACGGATCCCACAAAGCCGGGATATGAGATGCAAGATGTGGACCTACATTAGTGCCGGCTGCTTTTTCAAACAGCTCCTCTCACACTAATCAAGGCAAGCTTCTCCAGACATAATTACCATCACTGTATTTACCAAAGGGGTTTTCCCTGGTGTCCCAGGAATTCATTCTCTTACTTCTTTTGTAAACAGGCCATAAAAATAATTTATAGCCAAATCTAATCAATAGTCTTTCAAAATCCTTCCAACCTTCAGTAGTTGATGATCTTTGTTGATGATGTTGGTCTGTACAAAATATTGTTGAACATGAAGGTGTGTGTGTGAGCGTGCGTGCTTGTGACACCTGTACACACTCTTCCACAAGGAGAACTGAAAGAATTGAACCTATTTGCAGGCAGACGACAGACTTTAAGCTAATTCTGTCAACAATAACAATTCTCTAAATGTATTTAGGCCCTGTGTTTTTCCCTATACCCATCATGATGTTTCTACAACCGGGCCTATGAATGAAAGTTTACAACGTAGGTGCACACAGGTCTAGAGACAAATTTGAGGTGACAGACAGTGACATTCAATACCTCCTTGCACACTCTTGCCTGCATCTAGCTGATATAGGGTGTAATCATCAGTCCAACAGTTGCAAACAAGAGCTTCCATTTAAGAAACGTTATTCAACAGAATCGGCGGAATGAATACACCCCTGATCACGTGTAAACAGAGTTCACTCTCATTACAGCCACGTTGTATTCTTTCTCTTCCCTTCGCTTGTGGACTTCTATGCACAACACATCAGCTGTATGTGACTAGGCAAAAAACACTTTCCAAGCCAAACCGCTACACACAGCCTACATCGTTGTTAGTGTACAATCAGTAAGCAGTTGCACCTGCGGGCCCCGGTGGCAATAAATTAGTAATACCAAAAGCTTAACTTGACTTGGAAGAGTTCCAGCGTTGTGTTGGAAAGTCATAGCCAACTAGCGAACATAGCATCCCTCTGTTTGAGCAGGGTGTTTCAGTAGGCTAAAATAGATAGCTGCATTTGCTAGCTAAGTAAGTTGGAGAAAATAATGACGGAAATCTCTCCCTCTATTTCTCTCTTGCTTCTCCTTCCTTTTGGAATTATCTTGCTTCTCCTTCATTTAATTTGTTCAAAACTGTTCAACTGTTGTATTTCTCTCTCTTTGAGTCAACTACTCACCACATGTTATACACTGCAGTGCTAGCTAGCTGTAGCTTATTCTTTCAGTACTAGATTAATTCTCTGATCCTTTGATTGGGTGGACAACTCTGATAGGTTGGAGGACGTCCTCTGGAAGTTGTCATAATTACTATGGAAGTCTATGGAAGGGGGTGAGAACCATGAGCCTCCTAGGTTTTGTATTGAAGTCGGAAGCTAGCTGTTCTCCGGCTACACCATGATGCTACTCTACAGAGTGCTGTTGAGGCTACTGTAGACCTTTGCTAAATAGTGTGTTTTAATCAGTTATTTGATGACGTGATTATATTTAGTATAGTTTACTCAACCATTACAATTTATAGGGCATATACAATTACATATCTTATTGTTTTTGTTTTGCAAGTTGTACTCTAGTGTAATAGAATGAGTGACAGACTCTTTTCATCATCACTCTTTCCATTCCCATCAGTCAGTAGCCTAATTACCCTAGAATCTGTCATCACTGTGCCAGGGCAAAATATCAAACATATCACATTAATACACTTCAGAGCCATGCTCATGACCTCACTTAAAGCCCATGACCTAATGCTCATCTAGCATGTGGTGTAATTATGGGTCATTCACAATCATACCAATGGTAATCATTATGTGTCAGATAAGATGATTATAATGTACCGCCAATCTGCCCTATGAGTAAAGGTCTGGAGATCTTGCCAAAACAACAGTTTTGTAGACATACATTAATTAATAGCAGTTACAGATATGGCTAGTTCAGTGTTTGTGCCCTTTGCTCTTAATTTCTGATAATCTTCCAGCCATATTGTAGACATTATATATTTAAAGCAAGAGATCAGCTAATTCTATTTTCATAATTTTCCCTCTAACTGGTTGGGTCATCACAGAGAGATCTTCTATAATACCCTTCTAAACTTCCAATAATACAGACCGTCTTTCATGACATCTGGAGGGTCTAAAATCTTACATGACATATGGACTTTAGTGTGCATTGGTGACAATGTGTTTGCAGTAATAAAATGTTCCCGTCTTTGGAAGCCATTTTGCGTGACAGCGAAATTTGAGAAATGTTAAAAACATTGTGCAGTGTTTGTCATGCTTAGTTGTTTAACCTGGCATGAATTCAGCTATCAGCAAAAGAGGCTTTATTTGTCTTGGCCAGCCATTGCCCCAGGCTAATAACAGCAAAGCACTTAATGGCAAATAAGTGACATCTTTTTCCAAATGATTCAACAGTCTTCAAAAATGGAGCTGGCCGGTCCCCCGTAGCTATTGTCAGTGTCTATGGTGACTTATAGCATTATATCACAGTGCCCTCGGAGGGGCAAATAAGGGCTTAGCATAAATTAAAGCCTCCAAAAATAACTATGAGGAACTTCTTGAAAAACAATGGCTCTGGCTTCCAACAAATCATGTCTGTTCTGTTACCCATCTTCATGTGAAGCTATGCTGGGGTTGTTGGACACATTGCAAACCTATGAGAGGCTGCACTGTCCATAGTAGCTCACCCATCCTTTAGGTATTGCTAGCTGTCAGACAAAGGCTTTAGAATGAAAGCCTTCCTAATATTGAGTTGCACCCCCTTTGCCCTCAGAACAGGCTCAATTCATCGGGGCATGGACTCTACAAGGTGTCAAAAGCGTTCCACAGTGATGCTGGCCTATGTTGACTCCAATGCTTCCAACAGTTGTATCAAGTTGGCTGGATGTCCTTTGGGTGGTGGACTATTCTTGATACACATGGGAAACTGTTGAGCGTGAAAAGCCCAGCAGCGTTGCAGTTCTTGACCCACTCAACCGGTGTGCCTGGCACCTATTGCCATACTCCATTCAAAGGCACTTAAATCTTTTGTCTTTCCTATTCACTCTCTGAATGGTACACACACAATCCGTCTCAATTGTCTCAAGGCTTAACAATCCTTCTTTAACGTGTCTCCTCCCCTTCATCTACACTGATTAAATTGGATTTAACAAGTGACAGCAATATGGATCATAGCTTTCACCTGGATTCACCTGGTCAGTCTATGTCATGGACAGAGGATGTGTTCCTAATGTTTTGTACACTCAGTGAATGTACAATGTATTGACTCATTCATGGTCTGCACAAGTCATAATGAGTTATAAGGATTTTATGCTTTGCTTTATAACAAATGATGGCTGAATCACAAAGCATAATTTTGCATCAGTTATATTTCTGATTTATTAGCATAAATTACAAGTTAAACCTTGTGGATGAAAAAAGCGTGTGTATGTGTCTGTAGTGTGTGTAGTGGAGGGATTGACTGTAGCCTACCATTCGTTATTGATGACTTCCATCTTTCTATGCATACACTGCGATATTGCAGTGTGGTGAAAAATTAAACAGCGTGTCTTTGGCCAATTGGTCTTGTGCCTACTGAAACAATCTGCCAGTGGGAAGGAGGAGGCCCCGATTGCCCAGTTTGTATGTTAGTACAGCTTACCGCCTCAGACTAACACACTCACTGAACTGACAGCATGATGCTGATCACCTAAAAGCCTCTTCTCAGCTCATTTTGTAATAATAGGACTATACTTCAAAAGGCCTTCAGAATGAGTTAGAGACATAAATCAATAGAGCCAGTGTAATGTGTGTCCATTTATGTTGTTTTCCTCCCCGCTTCAAATGCACACACTGCTCTTCATGAAGCCAGCGCTCCACTGACAACATTCTCCCTCTCATTACCAGGTGTTCTCAACCACCAGACCTAATTACATAATTATAGAAAACAATCATCTGTGGATAGTTGGAGCCCTCACTGATTTAATTAAAAACAACATTTATTAATTAAGCCACCGGTGCCTTATGTGACATTGCAGTGGCTCTGGAACTATCCAATATCCAATGCATTGATGTCATCATGAATCAATCCAATCCATGTGAAGAATGTAATTGTATACTGAACAAAAATATGAACGCAACATGCAACAATTTCAAAGATTTTGCTGAGTTAGAGTTCATAAAAGGACATAAATCAATTTAAATTAATTCATTAGGCCCTAAACTATGGATTTCACATGACTGGGCAGGGGCACAGCCATGGATGGGCCTGGAGGGCATAGGCCCACCCACTTGGGAGCCAGGTCCACCCACTGGGGACCCAGGCCCAGCCAATCAGAAGGATTTCTTCGTCACAAAAGGGCTTTATTATAGACAGAAACACTCCTCAGCACCCTTTACACCCCATTCCCTCCCTCCTCCCCGCTTCAGATGATCCCGCGTTGAAGAAGCGGAGATCCTGGGCTGGAGGGTTACACGTGGTCTGCGGTTGTGAGGCCGGTTGGATGTACAGTACTGCAAAATTCTCTAAAATTACATTGGAGGCGGCTTATGGTAGACAAATGAAAATTGAATTCTCTGGCAACAGCTCTGGTCGACATTCCTGCAGCCATCATGACAATTGCACGCTCTCTCAAAACTTGAGACATTTGTGGCATTGTCTTGTGTGACAAAACTACACATTTTAGAGTGGCCTTTATCAATCCCAGCACAAGCTGCACCTGTGTAATGATCATGCTGTTTAATCAGCTTCTTGATAAGCCACACCTGTCAGGTGTATGGATTATCTTGACAAAGGATAAAATGCTCACTGACAGGGATGTAAACAAATATGTACACACTATTTGAGAGAAATACGTTTTTTGTGACTATGGAACATTTATGGGATCTTTTATTTCAGCTCATGAAACATGGGGCCAACACTTTACATGTTGCATTTATATTTTGTTCAGTGTAGTATCGTTTAATATTACGCTACCGACATTAACCGATTCCTACAGATGTAGGATTTAATTTGATCACCCTGTTGCATGAGAACTACATGTTGAATTTGTAATGCATTTGAGGTTTAAATAGGCCTCTGAAGTTCATAATTTCCTTTTTTTATTTTTTATTAATTATAATCTACATAATAATTAACATTTCCTGTTGCTGCAGGATTCTTTTCTTGCTTTAGCAAACTGGATCAAAAACAGTATGAGAATAGCTTGATGTCTTCACCGCTCTGATTGTTTTTTGAGTGCTAGACTGCTCATGGTGTAATCTGCATGAACATACACCCTGACTCTTATCATGCCTTTATGCAGACTTTGGTTTTTCAAAACACAGCACTCACCTAGACATTTCCACCTCTGAAGTGACATTTTCCAAGGAAATCAATCGAGCCACCTCACCCTCCATCATTTAGAGCCCAGCACTTGTCACACTGAGTAGCCTGACTTAATGGCTGCCAGCCAGGTTTCAATAGACTAGCCATTGATTTGAGCGCAGGCAATTCTTTGGCATGAAAAATATTTGATCCCTTACCTCCACAGCACCACAACCACCACCTTACATATGGATGAAAAGGTAATCATGCCCAAATAGTATATAAAATACAGATCAAAGGTGTTCTGAGAAAAAAAATGAAAGAATCAAATGTAATTGAGAAGCAATCATTCATCACCCACGTGTTATTTGTTCACAATTTGTTCCTTCTGTCGATGGGTACAGTAGCATGGGGTCATTTCTGAAAATGTTAAATGTAATAAAACAGGATGATTAAGGGAGGTGATTTTCCCTCTCTCTAGAACTGTACCTTATTTCTGAATTCCCCTTTCTCCATCACACAAACACAGTGAGTGTTTTCACACCTCCACCTAATTCTGCCATTGATTGACACTCTCATTGAGGGTGTGAGGAGAGAGCCTTTTACCCACAGCGTTGAACCTCCTGTGCTAATGATGGCTAGGCCTTTTCATGTGTGTAGGGCACATCTGTGACCTGATCCTCTGATCCTGAAGAGTTATTACAGCACACTGATTTCTCTGATGTCATGCACCACTACAAAAGCCACATGCAGATATCACACTGATGAATATGGACAAGACTTGACACTCTGGAATAGAAGATATTAGCATGTAGAGGTGCATACAGACACTGTCTCTTAGATACAGTGACAGCCATACTTGTTTACATGACATTCATTGTCTACATAAACCTTACCAGGCATCTTACAAATAACACTTCTCCGCTACCAATGTACCCTCATTTTTCAGATGTGTTTACATACACCTAGGTGGAGTTATTAAAACTTGTTTTTCAACCACTCCACAAATTTCTTGTTAACAAACTATAGTTTTTGCAAGTCAGTTAGGACATCTACTTTGTGCATGACACAAGTAATTTTTACAACAAATGTTTACAGACGGATAATTTCACTTATAATTCACTGTGTCACAATTCCAGTGGGTCCGAAGTTTACATACACTAAGTTGACTGTGCCTTTAAACAGTTTGGAAAATTCCAGAAAATGATGTCATGGCTTTAGAAGCTTCTGATAAGCTAATTGACATAATTTGAGTCAATTGGAGGTGTACCTGTGGATGTATTACAAGGCCTACCTTCAAACTCAGTGCCTCTTTGCTTGACATCATGGGAAAATCAAAAGAAATTAGCCAAAATCAATCGAAGAACAACAGCAAAGGACCTTGTGAAGATGCTGGAGGAAACAGGTACAAAAGTATCTATATCCACAGTAAAACGAGTCCTATCTCTTACCGCCCAGTAAGGAAGAAGCCACTGCTCCAAAACCGCCATAAAAAAGCCAGACTACGGTTTGCAACTGCACATGGGGACAAAGATCGTACTGTTTGGAGAAATGTCCTCTGGTCTGATGAAACAGAAATGGAACTGTTTGGCCATAATGACCATCGTTATGTTTGGAAGAAAAAGGGGGAGCCGAAGAACACCATCCCAACCGTGAATCCGGGGGTGGCAGCATCATGTTGTTGGGGTGCTTTGCTGCAGGAGGGAATGGTGAATTTCACAAAATAGATGGTATCATGAGGAAGGAAAATTTGGTGGATATATTGAAGCAACATCTCAAGACATCAGTCAGGAAGTTAAAGCTTGGTCACAAATGGGTCTTCCAAATGGATAATGACCCTAAGCATACTTCCAAAGTTGTGGCAAAATGTCTTAAGGACAACAAAGTCAAGGTAATGGAGTGGCCATCACAAAGCCCTGACCTCAATCCCATAGAAAATTTGTGGGCAGAACTGAAAAAGCGTGTGTGAGCAAGGAGGCCTACAAACCTGACTCAGTTACACCATCTCTGTCAGGAGGAATGGGCCAAAATTCACCCAACTTATTGTGGGAAGCTTGTGGAAGGCTACCCAAAACATTTGACCCAAGTTATTAAACAATTTAAACAATGCTACCAAATACTAATTAATTAATTACTAAGAATTACTAACTTCTGACCAACTGGGAATGTGATGAAAGAAATAAAAGCTGAAATAAATCATTCTCTCTACTATTATTCTGACATTTCACATTCTTAAAATAAAGTGGTGATCCTACCTGACCTAAGACAGGGAATTTTTACTGGGATTAAGTGTCAGGAAATGTGAAAAACTGAATTTAAATGTATTTGGCTAAGGTGTATGTAAACTTCCGACTTCAACTGTACGTGTGCTGCAACACACAACTTATTTAATCACAAACAAGGTAAATGTACTTCAGTCCAGACTGGCCATCACATTAAAGTCTGCTCACAATCTGCCCAGTCGAGAGCTTTGCCACTAGGTGTAGCTCACAGACTCAGGTACCAGTAACTCCATCAAGCAATAGATGCCTAGTAAATCTAAAGGACTCTGAAACAGGTTACTGTCCTTTCATTGCATGGGCAAAGAGCAAACAGAGGCAAAGACTCAATCTTTTTATTTGAAAGGAATGATTTGTTTTGCAATGCATCTATTCTAGCAGACCCTTCTCCTTATCAAAGCCAGGTCCATCAAAGCTCTGTGTTTCATTATCAATATACAGTACTGTCACTCTGCCTGACCGCAACAAGGGACAGGTTCAGATGGTGTCTTGCTCATTATGGAGATGTTTCTGGACTGCCTCAATCACTGGGTCGGCTCTCCAATCCTAACGATTACGAGGACGGTGGAAGACGCCGGCACTTGACCTGATTTCTCATAGATCAGTGACCGTTAGCTTGGCTCCTGGTTTTTGCAGCGCATGTAACTTAAAATGACACTTGCCTGAAGCTCCCTTGGAGCGCAAAGCAAGGTTAGCTCTCTGAAACCATATATGACAAGCAGGAGAGAGCTTGCAGGGGAAGTGTTTGCCGCGGTACCACTGGGAAAGCCAGAAATCCTTTCCTCTCTCTAAAAATGCCCTTGCTCCTACATTCTCTTTTTATACAGGAAATAAGTACATTTGGATGTGGAGAGAGGAGCGAGGCCTGGGAAAGGAGAAGAGTGCATCCATATGCTTGTGTGACCATGCCACCAGCTCAAAGGTGAAATTCAACATAGCTTAGTGGTTTGGGTGAAGTGTGAAGACTAGCCCGTTCTTCATTCAGTAATGCAGCAGCACGGAAAAACGGATTCTGTATAATCCACAAGATGATCAGTTAAAAAAGTACTTCCATTGGGTATTTGATGTTCATAGCTGTTGTGATTTGCTCATTGTCTAATCCCTCTGTAAGGCATTCATCTTTTAGTCAGAAAGGTGTCATCAATTCATCACATACATATTTTGTCTCAGTGACGTCAATGTGTAGTTTACACTAAAGCCCATTGTAGCTGTAACAATAATTACGACAATAATTACAAGTGCCAACAGCAACTACCACAAGTAATTCCCACTGCTGCATTTGATCAGAAAAGTATTATGCAACATGGCCACGAGCATTAGAAACTGACCTGGTGTCCGCAACACAACATTCTTTGTCGATGTAATAAGAAAATACTTCCATCTGTATTTGACCTGTCTAAGTAAAGGCTTAGTAATTTAACACTTGCAACCCACATGCAGAAGTGAAATAGCTTGTCGGTCTCTGTTCAATCTTTTATAATAGTTCTGAACAGAGCTGGTTTTGAGATGGTTTCCATTAAAGTAGGGCTCATTGACAGTGCTGGATGGATCATATTATCTACACTGGCTAAACCTTCAATACCTTAACTGTATATGATGGGGGGTTGCCACTTCAAGAAAATGAAAGAATGAATGGAAAAAGTTAGATACAGAAAGCTGTTCCAAGAGCAGTGCTTACAGCCTATTAATTATTTAATGATTCAAACTCTCCACTCTAACAATTAGTGAACGTGTGTTTTACGAGGTGCTTTGGGAAAAACTCGCAAACCTACAATGTACATTGCTCAGATTCATCATTTATTTGTCCTAAAACCCTATCAATATCAATAATCACCCCAGATCTTTCAGTCCCCACTATACCCCTGTAAATATATGTTTGAGTGTTATATTTTGTCCAATAAATCAATTGATACATAATCCATACTAATCTAAGAATAAATAAGTGCTGCCATGCTTGATAAAAAGCATATACACACAAAAAACACCTTACAGACCCCAAATGATACTGTAATTAATTCCATGAATCATCGTTTGAGCCTTTGCATGGTTCAATGAGAGTTGAACATAGAAAGGAGAGATAAATACTGTAATTAGCTGAGAATCAGAAGCAATGCCTTCCTCAGATGCATAAATAAAACATTGGCCAGAGTTGAGATCCAAAAGTAATCTGTCTCCGTGAACTCATTCCTTATAGGAACATGTAGAACCCAAAGGTCTACATGATGATACCAGATCTGCAAGGTCAAGAGGGAAGGTATTTCTGGATTTGTTATCATTCCAGTTTGTCACATGGGTCATTTATCAGAGCCATCATTACATAAGAAGAAAGATTGTGTCTGCGTTCAGAAAAACATCTGTTGAATATTCACTGTGGAAGTCCTAATGTTTCCTCTCTCTTTCTAGGCTCACCATTATTGTGTGAGAAAGCTAGACTTACTGCAAGGCCCACCTTAATGTAGCCTAGTGGTTAGAGTGTTGGACTAGTAACCAAAAGGTTGCAAGTTCAAATCCCTGAGCTGACAAGGTACAAATCTGTCGTTCTGCCCCTGAACAGGCAGTTAACCCACTGTTCTTAGACTGTCATTGAAAATAAGAATTTATCCTTAACTGACTTGCCTAGTAAAATAAAGGTAAAAAAGTGTGAAAAAGCTATACTCACTGCATGATGGCATTTCTATGTTCAAACCCTTTCTGAGTGACAATGCACAGTGAACTGGAGAGAACTAGGTATTTCTCTCACAAACATGAAGACTTAAATGCTCTCTGGCCTTTGGCTTACCATGTGGTAGTCTGAGTCCATTCAGGCTTTTTTCCTTTGTTAACCTGGCCTTGACTTACTTGCTGGTATCACAGTTAACCCATAAAAGTCTAAACCTTTGGGGGTGTTGGGGGTTATACTAAGCTAACCTACGGAATTGTTTTAAGATGGTCATACCGTGGATCATTTAGCTATGGATTGAGACACAGCCCATACAAAAAAAAACGATACCTCTAGCTTAAACAGACATATTTTGATGGGGATTTTTGTATTGTGTAAATTAGATTGATGCACCTGGCAAAATAAGCATATTGGTTTGCTTGCACTCTAATTAGATTAAACACCTGGCAAAATAAGCATATTGATTTGCTTGCACTCTATTTGCACACTAAACCATATCAGGTTTTACTAAAGTTTACTGAAGTTTGAAGTAGAGGAAAACACATTTTGTTACACCAAACCTATTTTCTAAATTGTTGAATGAATAAATAATAACTTTAATGCTTTCTGGAAAAATATTTTTAAATCACCTGCCAGCACAAATAAAACCATATTGCTAACATGAAGAAATGCCTTCTCCAAGCATCATCAGCTGGAAAGATTTTCAGCAACATTAATCCAACGTTAATACGTTGATTCGTTCACATCCACAGTGTATTTCCCTGCCAAAACAAATATGCATCAGAACGTCTGACTGAACGAACTGTCAAAAGACTAACCTTCCAACAAAACTTCGAACTGCAACCCAATGACAATGGAAAATAAATTAGAAAATGTAAATGTAGGAGGAAGAGCAACAGGGGAAAAAAAACTGTACAGGAAGTAGAAGAGAGCTTCTCTCCCCTACCAGGGAATAAAACATATCAGAGTATCAATGAAGCTTGTCATGGTAATGTAAATTGGATTTGGGAATTTCATTTCCATCTCACTAATTATCTGATGCCTCAGAATGATATTGAATGGTATGAGAAATATATATTTTTTAAAAGAAGAAGAAAAATATTATGCATGAAAGCTGTTTTGAGGAAGTTGGAAACTGGCTTGCCAAATTCCATCATCTCTCAGTAGATGCCTGCCATGTCACATGTTGTTGGAGTCATGTGATGTTCTAAGCACCAACAAATGAGATATATTAACCTGAGGGGATTTTACAACTCACTGTAGTTGTGTTTGTGTGCATGGCCTATATTGTGATATTCGTTGATGGTTAAACTGTTTGGTCGTCACATACAGTAAACAGGATCCATGTCTACTGGGTTGTCGCACTCAAACACCTTTGGTTGAATCAGAAATGTTGATTACTCAATGTTCTAAGACATTCAAAAACATTCAATGCATATTAATCTTGATCTTTGGAATTTTTGCTGTCACCCTTCCTCTAATCCTCACAGTCCCCACTCTGGGTGACAATAATTAATCAAGCTAGCATTAAGAAGATGGGGTGCAGTGGTAATAGATCAATTGACAAGCAGATGATAAGAAGCGATGGGAGAGATAACCTTGGACAATGTGGAAAGTCTGGTTGAGGGAAGAGGGAACCATGGTAATTTGGCTTACTCTTACTTTATGATTGTTGAGAACAAAAGGGTTTGGCTTTCTCCATCAAAGAGAAAAGTGCTGTGCTAAAATCAGTCAGAAAAACGCTGACCTCAAAGAAACTCTTTCTCATTGATCTGCCTTACTTGAGTTTCAATGTACCCATTCAAGATATTTGGTTCAAAGGATCGTAGATACAGTATTTCGTTCTTTGTTTAAATGGCTATAAAAATATGTATTTTCGCCTTTTACAGTAGTACTTTGGACTGAAATGACAGATATTGTAATTATTCCCAATCAATCTTCCAGCATGAAAAAAGGCTGATCAAATAACCCCCAATAAAAATAACAAAAGAGACCTTTTCCATAAATGTACATTATATCTGGTCTCAGCAGACTGAAGTAGTATAAAGGAATTACAATCTTCCCACACAATTAAACACATTTATCTGATGAGGAATCAAGGAAACCCACTGCTTAATATCCCTTAGCATCACAATGAGATTTACTACAGGCTTTACTGCATATTATCACACAGAAGTGTGGCAAAGGCCTGAAAATTCCATGATCATGAGAATATATTTTAGTTGAAAGATACTTTCAATGCATTGTGCAAGCCTATTTCAAGTCAGACAGCATGACTACCTCTGCTTTCATTTATTGCTCTACTGTATAGTACACATTAGTAGACAACTCATAGGTTTAATCAAATGAGCAAGTATATTATCTGCTTGCAGACGTGCCGTGAACGATGCAAAACCTTGGCCAATTCTTCAAGCCTTTCAAGCTTTCAAGTTCGTTAACTGCAGTATCTCCCTGGGAGCAGGCCCAATAATCATCATGTTTTATCCTTAATTTCCGTGGATTTGCTTGAGGTCGGCTTCTGAAATCCAACAAGTGGTCACTCTGGGTCTCCCTGATCCATTTTAAAGTAAATTAGTCTGAAATAGCCATTATAATTCATAGAGATAAGAAGTCATTTCAAACACAGAGCCCACAGGCAAAGTGTTATGACAGATCTCAGGGAGGCGAGTGTTGCAAATCAGTACACTCTTAGAAAAAATGGTTCCAAAAGAGTTTTCCAGGTAGAACCCTTTTGGTTCCAGGTAGAACCATTTTGTGTTCCATGTAGAACCCTCTGTTGAAAGAGTTCTACATGGAAGCAAAAGGGTTCTTCAAAGGGTTCTCCTTTGGGGACAGCTGAAGAATCCTTTTTTGTTCTAGATAGCACCTTTTTCTAAGAGTGCAGACAAGTAAGGATAGGAGTTGACATGTCTGAATTGCAATTGGATTGCATTGCACACCACATCCATTACGGTGATATAGCCATGCCATCTCTCTCATATGCTGAAAATTGTGTTAAGGTGAAACAGTAAGAATGTATTCCTCAAGCAAGAGTACTGGAACATGCAGATGCAGGGGTCTAAGGAGTGGATAATGGTAGAGAAAGAGTGTAAGTGGATTTTCTGTCTTCTCCATTGCTGCTCCCCTGCATGGCACTCACATCAGAGGCCTATTTGAAGTGTTTAGTCTTGGAAACATTAATCCCTGTAATTTTAGGTCTGGTATTTCTCGGCTGTCAGGTACATCAGGTCGCATTGGAGAAGCACTAAAACAGTGAGGAAGCCTGGTGTCGTCCGCCGATAATTAGAATGCCTGTGTTCATCCCTACAAGGTAAAACAGCACTTCTTAAATGAAGGGCTGTCACACTTTAATTGTCTCCACTGAGACAGAGAGAGAACGAGAGCGTGGGATGGATAATTCTACAAACACATGGTAAATCAGAGAGAAGTAGAAGCTGAAAGAAATGACTGCAACAGTTGAAATGCATCAATGTGTCATTTCCATTGAAGTGGATCATGTCAAGGCCAGGTATTTCAGTGGACATGCCACATGCACTGCTTAATCACGTCAATGTAGAAAGATACACAAGTATGTCCCCTCAAAGCCCCAGACAAGTCACAGAACCACCCATACTGCAAATAAAGAGAAGGTTTAGGAGTGCACATTTGAAGGATTGCAACACAGCCACTGACAGCGTGAATGTCTTAATTCTTTCCATGAGAAGTAAAAAAAAAAGCCTGCCTTGAGCTGTCTGAAAAGAAGTGATTATCTGCACAAAGTGCTCCACTAAAGCCTTGGGGATTTGATCATAAATTAATCACAACATCTGAAAAGGTGCTATTCATCAAAAGCTAATGGTTCTTACAGTAATGAATAATTCCCCCAAAAAAAGCTGTCTTGAAAGAAGATAGTTTAACAGGCATGTCAAAGACCTCCAGTAGGTAAACCAAGATATGTCACAGCACTTCTGTCTGTGTGTAAATTCTGAAAGAAATTCTGAAATATAGATACCCACACACTGATACGCCCAGCGAAAATCTAATTAGCATTAAACAAATCCCCATCAATTTAAGCTAGAGATATCTGTTTGTTTGCATTGGATGTGTCTCAATCCACCGCATCTGCTTATGTCACACTTCCGCATCTGTGGTGAAAGGTGACAGAGCTAGAGCTGTGTTTGTCAGACCATCAGACATCCTGAAAATCGGTCTTCTCATAAAATTGTCTATAGATCAGAACGGTTTGGCCTACAAACTATAATGACCCGTCTATGGAAAGATGAGACTCTCACGAACAGGATGATGTTCTCCGTTTTGCATCAGGAGAAGTGTCAGGAGACTCGTCTTAAGTCTGTAGCGTCCAAACCGTTTTTTTTTTTTGCTATGGTGAGGTCCCCCGGGACCAGTTGAAAAAATGTATGGAAGTATATATGGAGACTGTTTAAAAAAAAAAATCCTGATCTTTCGTATATCTCTCAAATATAGGAGAAACACTTCAGAACAAACTTCCTTTTGATATTTTTGGGGACTATCTGTTGTTCCATGTAGTGAATGTGTTATTCAATGCTTTTGTATGGGCTAATAGCTGTAAGGCCGCACATTTTTTTGTCATCAAATAATTTGTTTATATGTTTTTGGAATTGATGGTCTCATGTACACTGGCCCAAAGTCAAGGTGATTTTCAAGACTTTCTAATGAAATCACATTCCAAACTAAAGTGGATTATGCGCTGCCCAGGCGTTATTAGAATGGTGAAGTTACGAGATGGCTTTTTTTTATGGCCATTTCCAACCGTGCATTAGGGGCAACGCAAGTGCCTGTTACCATCTATTAGACTCTTGGGTGTTGGGGAGGTGGTTGACAATCATTTTAAAAATCTTTTTACCGCTTTTTCTACCCAATTCCTTGATATCCAATTGGTAATTATTCTTGTCCCATCGCTGCAACTCCAG
Source organism: Hucho hucho (assembly GCA_003317085.1). Classification (NCBI taxonomy): domain Eukaryota; kingdom Metazoa; phylum Chordata; class Actinopteri; order Salmoniformes; family Salmonidae; genus Hucho; species Hucho hucho. The sequence continues at coordinate 79,056 of QNTS01000144.1, forward strand.
TGCGAACAAAGGTTGAGAGCCATGGGTCCTCCGAAACACGACCCCGCCAAGCCGCACTGCTTCTTGACATACTGCTTGCTTAACCCGGAAGCCAGCCGCACCAATGTGTTGGAGGAAACACCGTTCAGCTGGGGACCGAAGCCAACGTGCAAGCACCCGGCCACCACAAGGAGTCGCTAGAGCGTGATGGGACAAGGACCTCCCAGCCGGCCAAACCCTCCCCTAACCCTGACGACGCTGGGCCAATTGTACGCCGCCTCATGGGACTCCCGGTCGCGGCCGGCTGCGACCAGGAGTCCCATCGAACCTGGCTCTGTTGTGACGCATCTAGCACTAATCAGTGCCTTAAACCGCTGTGCCACTCGGGAGGCCCTCTTAATATGCGATATTTGACTAGAATGGCGTTGTAAACAACAGCCAACTTTCCGGGACATAGACATGTCTTCTATCATCAGAAAGCTTAAATGATTGTTAATATAACTGCTGTGTCCAATTTACAGAAGCTATTACAGCGGAAAAATACCATGCTACTTTTATCAAGGCAACGGTTTGATACATTCACCTCTGATGGTAAATAATGTACTTAAGTTAATTAATCTTGCTCTGATTTGTCATCCTGAGTGTCCCAGAGATAAATGTAGCGTAGTTTTGTTTGACAAAATAGATGTTTATATCCTAACACAATCCATATTGTATACAGCATTTCACATGAATTCCAACTCTTTCAACTTACAATAAAACAATTTATGAAATCTAATCGGCTAAACCTTGTCTAACCCGGTCAAGTTTGGTACCTGTTCAATCCTCAGACACTCTAGAAGGCAACCAAACTTGGTTTCATCATTCTATATTACGTATTGGCTACATAACATGTCAATTATCCCATGAAGGTCAAACATCATTACGCACCAATGAGATGGCGGTGTTCACTTGATTGTCTTGGTCCAATGACAAACTATCGTTTTGAAACATAGCTAGCTAGATAGCCAATGAGCTGGGCTTTCCATGAGTATGTGATCGCCCTTTGTAGGACAAACGTCCATTATGAAGAGCTGTGCACAACAGGATTTAGTATTAATTGAAATCAGGGAAGTTTACGTTACGCAGCATTTCTCTTTCTTCTACAAACCTTTCTCAAAACTGAAAAAGTAGAACATTGCTACTAAGAGTGGAAAAGCTAAATCGAAGTCCAAATATAAAATTGTTGATGAGATTATTGCAGAAATTGATCGGGAGATTGCCACAGAATTAATGGATTCAGTCTGAGTGAGCAGTTTTGATTTATGGAAGGAAAAGATACTTTGATATCAGTAAGTAAAATACATTTTTGCTTCTCATGCTAATGCAATTGTTTAAATGGTTGCATATTAATTTGAGATATTTTTCTTAGATTTATATATATTTATTTAAAGACCTGAGGCAAAAAATGTATTAGCATAGCCTATGTGTATGTTATGTTGGCTTTGACATGCTGTTTTCTTTATAGTGATTGTGTTCCCCATTCTCTATATAATATATATGTTTATAGATATGTGTTGTGAATTGGATGTATTGATGCAGTGCTCATCCATAAAAGTATTGATGCAGGGCTCACCCCCTGCTAAAATAAAGGTTAAACAAAATAAGTAATAGCAAACTTGAGTTCTAACTTTTTTAATCCTCGATAGTGTTAGAGACTCAGATGACCGCTGGGAGCAAACTCCAAAGAGACCACATTCAAGTCCTCCATCCCCCACTCATTCAAACATAGGAAGCTGTAGAGGTTAGCACCTTTCATATAGGGAAGCTAATGATCCATCATGTAGGACATTCCTGGGAGTGTGTAAACTTTTAGATTTTATTATCCTGACATTTTTGTATGTTCTCTATAGTTTTGTACTTGGAAATGTATCAATTGACCAATTTGGACACAACTCGTGAGGGACACCTGGGAGACTTCATACAAAATGTTATGTAGCTCTTTCATTCTTGAATGTATCCGTGTGAAACTTTTCACACACACTGTTGCCCTCTTATCGACAACATCTAAAATACCCCCAGCTTCCTATCTCAATATATGGCCTTTCTTTTGCATTTCAAAGATGATGCAACATCTTGTTTTTTTTATCTTTTACCAGATCTATTGTGTTATATTCTCCTACATTCATTTCACATCTCCACAAACTTCTAAGTGTTTCCTTTCAAATAGTATCAAGAATATGCATATCCTTGCTTCAGGTCCTGAGCTACAGGCAGTTAGATTTGGGTATGTCATTTTAGGTGGAAATTGAGATGAAGGGTCCTATCCTCAAGAAGTTAAAAACACAATCATTGTGGGTTCAATCCCAGTGCTTTTTTACTGTTTTAACCCTAACCCAAGAATGAATCCTAACCTTAATCAAGCAACGGGGCGTATATTTTTTTGTTGTTGCTGTCACGATGTTGTTGCTGTCTTCCTTAGTGACGGACCAAGACGCAGCGATGCTTCCAGTATACATATTTTATTTAATAACGTAACTGGGGGAAAACCAATAAACAGACATAGACAAAACACTTACGCTATGTAACAAACAATAACCAACAAAACCCCCTGAAAACTACAAACATATATATGGTTCCCAATTAGAGGTAACGACAAACAGCTGCCTCTAATTGGGAACCATTTCCCCAACATAGAAATACACCACCTAGAACAGAAAAAACCCTACACCAAAACCGAAACTAAACACGCCAGCCTGTCAACTCAGGCCTGGACGTGACAGTTGCCATGGGGAGTAGAGAAAATGTTGCAGTTTTAAAGGGGTGGAAAGTAGATTGAGCAATTTTAGAACTAATTTCATGCAATTCTACTAATTTTGCCATAGGGTGGAGAGAAATGTTTTTAATGACATCTGAGTAAAGGTGACTAACCTGGGCCCCCCGACCATAATTACTACAAGTTTAGATAGCTGGCCGCTAGACTAACTTACAAATACAAAAAGTATTAGTTGAGTGACTATCACTGACTGACATAACAAGAGGAAAAACTCCTGATGCCCACAACCAAATGTTGAAATTGCACCTTGTGTAGGGGAAATTGATCCAGGGCCTACAAAAGGTGCCTACAGTTGCCCATCCCCGCACTAGAAGATATAGCTGGACAAAATCTGGTTGTTAATTCTATTGGTTAGGTTGCTAGGGAAGCGCACTGGTTGTTAGTTATATTTGTAAAGTTGTTATACACAACCGTTGATTGTTTGTTCTTACAAAACTGATTGCTATACAGGCTGACTAAAGTTCTTGTCACTTGCTAGCTAGCCAACTTCAGCTAACACTGTCATCTCAAACAGCAGTTGCAGTGACAACAAAATGGCTGCGTTTTAGTTTGTTTTAGCTACTTGTATATCTATAGTAATGAGGCTGATGCGTGATTTCGCCTGGCTTGGAAAAAGTAGATGTCTAGTCTGGACACATTCCCTGTCTATTGCACAGGGGAGATCGCATTTCAAAATTAAAATATTGTTTTCGAGGTCGGTTTATACAACCCCCCGCTGTTACAAACAAAATGCTAAGCTAGAAGCAAGGGGAAATAATGTGCATTGAGATAAATGTAGGAGTTGATTTGGACAGCAACATGAACATGATGATATTCTTTTGGAGGTGCAGAGTTATTTTAGATGGTACTGTTAGCAGGTGTAGGTGTGCCTATATCGGTGAATAGCATGGCTTAGAACACTTCTCCTCGAATCAGCATCCAGGATCAAAACAACCCTGTTTTATAACCGGAATGAATTACTAAACTTATTAACCCTTCTGCCTAAATTTAACCAAAACTTTGGAATAAATGCCTAAACTAACCGTCAAGGTTAATTTAGTTTGTACTTTTGGGCAGTTTGACTGACAGCTAACAGACAGCAACACATTCCATAATTAAAACAGAAACACACTCCTTAATTTATAGACGACAGCAAACCCCGTAATTCAAAGGGTGACACACACCATAAAATCCTATTGCCTACAGTTATGACAATTTTTGCCTTAGACTCAAGGTTGTGTTGTAAAATCATCATACCATTGGTCCAATCAATGACGTTTACATCATGACGTCTGTTCACTGCTCTTGAAACATCAAGGCTTTTCATTCACTATCATTTCTGGTGGAATAGCATTGCAATGAGATTCTTATACTGTATATCCATTCAAGACCACATTACTTCTCCCTTTCACAGATGCAGACATGGCTCATGTTCTAATGTTCAGTGTGGCAAAACTGCGAAAGTAGACGTTTAATTGATTATATATTACTGTGTGTCTCATAATTTATTCCATTATTATATATATTTTTCTCTTAAGTCCTCCACCAAGCCTTAGCAATTCTGAAAACTCAACATTTGTAGAAATGTAATTCTGCTCCTTTGGATCTTGAATTGTCCTCCCCAGCCACATTCATTCTCATGAAGGGTTTCAATGGGAATGTGCATTGTGATGCAACAGCAGGCAGGAAAAATAATGCAGCCCTCCTTCTCTCCCATGTGAATGTATTAATTCTTTATCCCAGACTTATCTTCCCTTCCTCTGTCGTTGGCTCCTGGGTTTGCTGTTGCTGGAGCTCAGGCCTAGCCTCAGTGCACCTGATTCCACTTCCTCTCCCCAAAGACCAGCACTGAGTCCCCCATTTGTCATTGGTAAACATGCAGACGCGCCATACTTCTTACATTTGGAGGGAGCGAGGGGATTTCGTAAGAGGAAAACACAGGGACAACAAAATCAGCATAATTCTCCATGACATGAAACCCTCATTCCACAAGAGAAGTTAAACAAAATACAGCAGTTATCTCGACAAACAATATATATGTCATTAGTATAGTTCATTCTAATGACATCGGTATACAAAGAATATATTTCATGTGAAAATATCCTTACTTACACCCAATAATAACAACAACAACTCCTCTAACAATATGGCAGGCACATTTCCAACTCATTAATGGAGAGTCATGCAGGAGAAAGCTTGTGTAGTTGAGACCTTTCGTTTGATTTATTGGACACAAGGGATGAAGGAGTAAGATATCATTTAGGGGATATTTACGACAAAGTTTTACCCACAGTCATTATAAATCCATTGACCGCTGTTGTGTCACGAACCCTTACAAAAATCAGTCACTGCATTTTCAAAACATTTTTAAATACCCATGCTCAGTAACTCTGTTGATGAATAGCTTGTCTCGTGCTCAAGAAAAGGGGTGGTGCGGTAGGGAAAAATCCTGATGAAATTACATTGTGGATTGATTGATCTCTTCAACTCTAGAGGATGCAGGTTAAACTGATGTACCAAGATTAGTGTCAGCAGTAAAGCTGAAGGACAATGTAGCCATTGTCTTGGGACATGACCTTCGGAATATTTCCAGACCCCCCTCTATTTGGGCCATGGTCCATGGCAGGGAACCAAAAGCTGTCCATCACTCCCACATTGGAAGTTGTCATTGCCATGAAAGGGAATGAGAGGGAAATCAAATGGTATCACAGATGTCTTAATTCATATTCACTAATGTAGCTCTGTATATTGTAGTATGACAGCACACACACTGAAAAATGCACAGGCACGCACGCACACACACACACACACAGTCACACACACAAAGACACACAGACACACACACACACACACACACACACACACAATGTGTAAACCAGTTTACCAGGTTTGATTTTGTGTCCTATTATTATGATGGGTGGTGTGCCACAGTACACTATAATGTTACTGGAGAGTCAGATGTGGCTTACTGCAGCTCTTCATAAAGAGCTGACCTCTTAGTGGATATGCTCAATATGTAAATACAGTCTAAAGTGAATGTGATATGTGACAAATGTGCCAACACTTCACATAATGCAATCATTATTTATCACGGTTTGGGATTTATCGAGGTTGGTAAGCCTCTGTGGTTCTCACTAGTCTTTGGCAGAGAGAGAGAAGAATATGGATACGATATCAAGCTGCAAGCTGAGCACCAGCGTCAGCTAAGTCAAGAACTCAGAGCAACCCATGCTAGCATGGGAAATGAAATATTTATTAATTAATTCTCCCAACCACTGGGCGAAGCATTATCATGTTATACAAAGAGTAACAATTGTTCTCCAGCTCTTTTTTTGAGGAGCACCAATTTAGCTTGGACTTACTTTAAAAAAGAAAGTACCAGGAAACATGTACATGTGTTCATGTTGAAGTTGTGATTCATTAATGCTATCTTTACTACCGTAGCTATGTAGACACTGTATTTGCCATAAAAGCTGTGATTTTCTTGTCCAACTCATATCATTGGAAACACGTGATGTGTACTGTACATAGCTAATCTGGAAATAAGTCATGTGTCTTCAAAGGAAAAAACCATGGGAACACCAATATAAATCAGATAAGGGCCCATACCCTCACCTCTTACCCCTAATGCACATGGCTTACTCATTCACTCTGTTTGAAGTATGATATCTGACATGCACATGATAATCTCTCACTCAACATTAGCAACGTTTTTTTGAAGAGCTCCCTCTTCTCCAACATTTCTGCTTATTCTGAGGAGGAGCTACTAGGGCTGATGTCTGCCACCGATAAGTTCTGAGCTCTGTAATTAGACTGGGAGGGGATTTCATTCTTCCTCTGGCTGAACTGTCTCCTATTCTGCATTTCTCCCCCGCTGTGCTTTCTTGATGATGAGGCTTATTACAATGCCCAGCGCAGATTTCCCTTTCTCCTAAACACAGCTATAATCCCCACACTGGTCCGAGTTATTAACTCCCATTCATACTGTAGAACTCCTCTCAGCCTTACCTAGTCAACAGCATTGTATCGCCTGGGAATGGATCTGATTGACAGATTCTGAAGTAAACAGAGCGAAGGAAAGAGAGAGAGGAAGAGGGAAAGGGAGAGAGAGAGAGGGGGAGGGGGAGGGAGAAGGCTTTAACTTCCAGTACACTAGTGTCTGAACAGCATGCTGCCGGTGGCAAGGCCATTATAATAAGAAAATGTCCCTTATTCCAAAACTTGTCAACTTTTGATTTATTCACAACTCCATCTTTTAAAAGTGGCCTAAAACATTTTTTAGGGCCTATGAATAAGGTTACCAAACACCATTATGTCAGGGAAACAATTTGTTTAGTGAATTATATGTTTTCTGGTCATAATAACCAGAAAGCAAACCAAATAATGGTCTGAGGGAAAGTTCCAAAACAAGGCCTATTTACACCAGTGCAGAGTCTCCTGAGGTGGTTAGGCCACTGAGCTGTCACATGACATGCAATGCAGAGTTAGAACCAATGTCATTATCTGAGAAAGGAGAAAGTTTGCAGAGAACCCAAGACACGAGGGAGGAACATGTACCCATTATGTCAATCCTTTACCATCATCATATGAGCACTCATTTGTCTTTGTATTGGAGTTCTATTTGTATATGAATTATACATTAATCCAGCTTTTCTATGTGGCTCAAAAACCAACACGTTCTAGGAATAAATAAAATCCTCTCAGTGTAAAGAAGGTTAAAAAACTTATTGGCCTGACACTTATCTTCTTAGGGAGCGGTGGGGCGCTAGCAAGGCGCCAAATTCAAAATCCAAAAGTTGAATTATTAAACATGCACCAATATACAAGTGTTTCATAGTCATTCTTGGCAATATCACAGCATTGTCAGATTTCAAAAAGGCTTTACGGCGAAAGCACCACATTTGATTGTTTGAGGGTAGCACCTAACATATTTTTACCATTACCATGAATTCATAAGCTATCACGGTTCACACATAACACATTTCACAGCGAAAACAAATCAATTACCTATTGAAGAACTTCTGCTGAGGGCTTCCCAAGTGTCCAACGAAGACAATCCATGGTTCTTTTGTTAGAAAAAGTAATGTATTATACCCATAAATCTCAGTTTGGTTGGCGCGTCATAATGAGAAAATAGAGCGTCGACTCCTCCATTGAAACGTGAAGAGAACTCGTTCAACTTATACCTACAAACTTGTCCAAGAACAATCAAACATAATTGTAAATGTATCCTTAGGAACACTTTTATGTATAAATAGTATAATATTTCAACCGGAATATAAACTGGGCGATACGAAAGGAAAAAAACAAAGAACGTGCCTGCCGGGAGCGCGCATTTTCTTGTAAGGACATCTGTGGGGACACTTCCTTATTCCTCCTCTTCTCTGCTCTAAAAGCATCTAAAAAGAATCAGAACACTTTCTCGAGACTGTTGACATCCAGAGGAAGCGATAGGTACTGCATTCATATGCCCTTATAAGGGCATTTTCATAAGGGAGGGGCTCTAAATGAGGCAATGTGTCAAAACCACTTTTTCCAGGACAGAAATTCCTCGGGGTTTCACCTGCCATAATTCGTTCTGTTTTACTCACAGACGAAATGTTAACACTTTTAGAAAATTCAGAGTGTTTCCTATCCAATGGTACTAAATATGTGCATATCCTATTTTCTGGGCCTGAATGGGAGGCATTTTACTTTGGGCACGCCAGGGTCTCCAAAACGGTCACCTCGTGCGCTGCTCCCAAAGAAGTTATCTAAGCTCTTTGTGTAAATACAGGTAATATAATGTATGCTGTAGAACAGTGGTCACCAAGCGGACGATCTTCAAGGCATTCCTAGTCGATAACCAAACATTTCTGTAGAAAAGCTAATGATAGTGCACTTGATTCAGAAGCCTTGCGTGTAGGCAAAAGTCGACACTTTTTTTAAGCATTTAATTTGTCTGAAAAGACAAACTCGAGATCTGTGGCTATGCTAGCTCAAATCACAGTGCCTACCTACAGCTTCCACGACCCCAGCAACGTTTGATACTAGCCTACCTGAGATTTCATAACGTTTAAAACCATGACCAGAGAGAGACTGTCAAAGCATACAGCAAAGAGCTGCTGTTTTTATGAGTGAGTTCATGTCTACGTTTTTATTTAGCACATTATTACAAAACAAGCTTCTCCCTACTTCCACTCGCGCTGCAACTGCAGTGAATGAGTAGTCAAGTATATCGATAGTCCTGCGTTTCTATTATTATTAGCAGCTTGTCGTGTCTATTTTAATATCAAGGAACATGAATTTGTGCATGAAGCAAATGCGATGCGACTCGAGTTTTGCTATCAGGTGGAAGACAGTCACCACTCTCTCCGGTCAGTCTCACCAGGAGAAAGAAAGGTCAGAGCAGGGCCTGTGAGAGGCAGACCCTCTGCTGCACTCTCCTTCCCTCCGCTGAGACTAATGCTGTGTTCAAAATAACTTCGAACTCGGAACTCTGAAATTCAGACTTCCGACCTCAGTGCGTTCAAGACAGAAGGAGAGGTAAGTACAGGTTCATCAAAGCTGGGACTGAGAGACTAAAAAACAGCGTCTCTCTTAAAAACTAGTTAGGGAGCGGCAGCATTTTTCTGAGTTTTGGACAGTCTGACGTGCCCAAAGTAAAATGCCTGCCACTCAGGCACAGAAACTAGGATATGCATATAATTAGTAATATTGGATAGAAAACACTCTGAAGTTTCTAAAACTGTTAAAATAATGTCTGTGTGTATAACAGAACTGATATGGCAGGCGAAAACCCGGGCAAAATCCATCCGGAATTTTTTTTTATTTTGACATTCCTTCTTTTACCATGGGCTGGTATAGGGCATGCTGGATTCCAGGACCCAGGTTGCAGTACCAATGGCTTCCATTAGATGTCAACCGTCTTTAGACAAGGTTTCAAGAGTTTGTCTTGAAAAACAGCCCAATACAGGAAGTTTATATCAGTGGAGTGACGAAGTGATTTATGTTTGGGGCGCGAGAGACACGAGAGCACGCACCTCGGTTTTTTACTTTTGTTCAAGATATTATCTGTGTGAAATATAATAGTTAATATACATAATAGTGTAGCTAAGGATCGATTATAAACTATGTTTGATATGTTTGGAAAAAGTTTATAGGTATATTTTTTGTCTTGTATAATGGGACGAGTGGACGGTGGATTTTCTGAACAGAACGCGCCAACCAAACTGAGCTTTATGGATATAAATAGTGACTTTTTCTAACAAAAGGAACATTGGATGTCTTGCTTGGACACTTCGGATTACCATCAGCAGAAGATCAAAGGTAAGCGATTTATTTTAGCTCGTTTTATGTGTTTTGTGACACCCGCGCTGGTTTTATTATTATGCTAATATGGGAAGTATATGGGGTGAAGTCTTCAGACATTAAAATGTTCTGCTTTCGCCCTAAAGCTTTTTTGAAATCTGACAACTCTGTGAGATTACCAAGAGTCTAAGCTTTTGAAGAGTGTGCAACACTTGTATTTTTATGAATGTTTTATAATACTACATATGCATTTTGAATTTGGCGCTCTACATTTATCCGGATGTTGTCAAGGATGGGGCGCCAGCGCCCCACTGCTCCTTAATTATCCCCAAGAGGTTAAGGCCATCAAACCTTTAAATAGTAACCACTAGCCCAATACCCTGCACTGAACTTTAGTCACTGTTACTAGCTGGCCACCACCCGGTTACTCTACCATGCACCTTAGAGGCTGCTGCCCTATGTACAGTACAAAGTCATGGAACACTGGTCACTTTAATGTTTACATGCTGTTTTGCCCACTCATATGTACAGTTAAAGTCAGAAGTTTACATACAGCTTAGTCAAATACATTTAAACTCAGTTTTTCACAATTCCTGACATTTAATCCTAGTCAAAATTCCCTGTTTTAGGTCAGTTAGGATCACCACTTTATTCTAAGAATGCTAAATGTCAGAATAATAGAAGAGAGAATTCTTTATTTAATATTTTATTTCTTTCACCACATTCTCAGTGCGTCAGAAGTTGACATACACTCAATTAGTATTTGGTTGCATTGCCTTTAATTGCAGTTTATTTTTGATGACCTTATTCTCCTGGCTGCCTACAGGATTCAATGTTATCTAGGACCTAGACTGCAGTACCTATGGCTTCCACTGGATGTCAACAGTCTTTAGACAGGGTTTCATGACCTTAGGTTGAATAAGAAACCAATAGAAAAAGAATTTAGACGTGGACCCCGGAACTCAATAGAATGACTTGCGCGTTCACGGTCTCGCGCGCTCTGTGGTTTTTTCCTTTCCTATCGTTCAGGCTATAATCCGGTTGAAATATTATAGTAAATATACATAAAAGGATACCTAAGGATACATTAAAAATTATGTTTGATTTGTTTGGACAAAGTTGATAGGTATAATTTGAACGCGTTCTCTTCACGGTTCAATGGGCGACTCAACGGTGGATTTTATGAACACAACGCGCCAACCAAACATAGATTTATGGATATAATAATTGACTTTTTCTAACAAAAGAACCATTGGATGTCTTCGTTGGACACTTGGGATGCCCTCAGCAGAAGTTCTTCGAAAGGTAAGTGATTTATTTTAGCTCTTATATGGATTTTGTGTGACCCGCTCTGGATATGAATTTATGCTAATGTGGAAAATATATGAGGTGCTATCCTCAAACAATCAAATGTTGTGCTTTCGCCGTAAAGCCTTTTTGAAATCTGACAACGCTGTGATATTGCCAAGAATCAGAGCTTTTGATGACTATGCAACACTTGTATATTGATGAATGTTTAATAATTCAACTTTTGGATTTTGAATTTGGCGCCTTACATTTCACCAGGTAGTGTCGGGAACGGCCCGCTAGCGCCCCAGCGCTCCTTAATGATGCTTAAGAGGTTAAATTGTTTAACTTGGGTCTAACGTTTTGGGTAGCCTTCCACAAGCTTCCCACAATAAGTTGGGTGAATTTTGGCTCGTTCCTTCTGACAGAGCTGGTGTAACTGAGTCAGGTTTGTAGGCCTCCTTGCTCACACACGCTTTTTCAGTTCTGCCCATATTGTCTATACATCCCATCATATATACACACTGAGTGTACAAAACATTAGGAACACCTGATCTTTCCATGACATCGACTGACCAGATTAATCCAAGTGAAAGCTATGATCTTTTATTGATGTCATCTGTTAAATCCACTTCAATCAGTGTAGATGAAGGGGAGGAGACAGGTTAACCTGTTACGGATCCAATCCTGTGAATGGGATCGATTTTGACAACATCCGGTGAAATGCAGAGCGCCAAATTCAAATTACAAAAATACTAATTTCAAACATTCATGAATATACAAATGCTGCACACCCTTCAAAAGCTTAGACTCTTGTTAAATCAACCATTTATCGGATCATCAAGAACTTCAAGGAGAGCAGATAAATTGTTGTGAAGAAGGCTTCAGGGCGCCCAAGAAAGTCCAGCAAGCGCCAGGACAGTCTCCTAAAGTTGATTCAGCTGCGGGATCGGGGCACCACCAGTACAGAGCTTGTTCAGGAGTGGTAGCAGGCAGGTGTGAGTGCATCTGCACACACAGTGAGGCAAAGACTTTTGGAGGATGGCTTGGTGTCAAGAAGGGCAACAAAGAAGCCACTTCTCTCCAGAAAAAAAACATCAGGGACAGACTGATATTCTGCAAAAGGTACAGGGATTGGACTGTTGAGGACTGGGGTAAAGTCATTTTCTCTGTAGCCATGAAAAGCTTCTTCGGAGAAGACAAGGTGAGCGCTACCATCAGTCCTGTGTCATGCCAACTGTAAAGCATCCCGAGACCATTCATGTGTGGGGTTGCTTCTCAGTCAAGGGAGTGGGCTCACTCACAATTTTGCCTAAGAGCGCAGCCATGAATAAAGAATGGTACCAACACATCCTCCGAGAGCAACTTCTCCCAACCATCCAGGAACAGTTTGGTGACGAACAATACCTTTTCCAGCATGATGGAGCACCTTGCCATAAGGCAAAAGTGATAACTAAGTGGCTCGGGGAACAAAACATCGATATTTTGGGTCCATGGCCAGGCAACTCCCCAAACCCTAATCCCATTGAGAACCTGTGGTCAATCCTCAAGAGGCGGGTGGACAAACAAAAACCCACAAATTCTGAAAAACTCTAAGCATTGATTATGCAAGAATAGGCTGCCAACAGTCAGGATGTGGCCCAGACGTTAATTGACAGCATGCCAGGGCGGATTGCAGAGGTCTTGAAAAAGAAGGGTCAACACTGCAAATATTGACTCTTTGCATCAACTTCATGTAATTGTCAATAAAAGCCTTTGACACTTATGAAATGCTTGTAATTATACTTCAGTATTCCATAGCAACATCTGACAAAAATATCTAAAGACACTGAAGCAGCAAACTTTGTGGAAATTAGTATTTGTGTCATTCTCAAAACTTTTGGCCACGACTGTACAGTATTATAATCCGGACTCCGACATTGCTCATCCTAATATTTCTGTATTTCTTAATTCCATTCTTTTACTTTTTAGATGTGTGGGTATTGCTGTGTATTGTTAGATATTACTGCACTGTCGGAGCTAATAATGCAAGCATTTCGCTACACCTGCAATAACATCTGCTAAATATGTGTATGCAACCATACATTGGATTTAATTTGATTTGATTGGACAAAAAACTTGATGGGATAACTGGGGAAAATCTTTTTGAACAGCCATCCAAATCGGAATTGCAAGTCGGAAACTCTTTCTAAAGCACTGACTTTTCGACCTCAAGATCACTGACATCGAGCTCAGATGGTAGAGCATGGCACTTGCAATGCCAGATTCCCACGGGGGACCAGTAAGAACAAATATGAAAATGTATGCACTCACTACTGTAAGTTGCTCTGGATAAGAGTGTCTATAAAATGACTAAAATGTAAAATGTCATGATTTGTGTTTTTCTTTTCAGAGTTCCCAGTTGTCTTGAAAGCACCAAGACCATCAGATGCAGGTACCATCAGTCCAGAAAAATAAAAAACCAAATTATTAGCAAATTATTTTAATTTTTGCTCAGCTATGCCTCGCACGTGCTACACCAACTGATCTATTTTGTTATCAAAGCTTGAGTTTTGAAATATAATATGGTCTGAGAATAACAATATTGGTAGACCAGGCATATAGCCAATATGCTGTGATAATCTATTAGGCCTACTGCACAAACCTCATTCCTACATAACTGTTTTTATTAGGTCAAAGTTAAACTTTTTAAGTCATGTTTAAAAAAATATATATATTTTTCGGCTTCCTTTTTGATTGCGAAAGTAATCTTGACTCAGAAAAGGTTGGTGACAACTGCTGTAGAATATAGATTTTGACCTGCTCCCATTAGTCAGTTTGGACTTTAAACTTTAAACAGGTTAACATTCACAAGGCCGCAGGGCCAGTCGGATTATCAGATGCGTACTCAGAGCATGCGCTGACCAGCTGGCATATGTCTTCACTGACATTTTCAACTTCTCCCTGACCCAGTCTGTAATACCTACATGCTTCAAGCAGACCAACATAGTCCCTGTGCCCAAGAAGGCCAAGGTAAATGACTATCGCCCCATAGCTCCCACATCTGTAGCCATGAAATGCTGTGAAAGGCTGGTCATGACTCACATCAACACCATCATCTCCAACACCATCATCCCAGACACCCTGGACCCGCTCCAACTCACATACCGCCCCAACATATCCACAGATGATGCAATCTCTATTGCACTCCGCACTTCTCTCTCCCACCTGGACATGAGGAATACCTATGTGAGAATGCTGTTCATTGATTACAGGTCAGTGTTCAACACCATAGTGCCCTCCAAGCTCATCACTAAGGATCCTGGGACTGAACACCTCCCTCTGCAATTGGGTCCAGGACTTTCTGACGGCCCGCATTGAGGTGGTGAGGGTAGGCAACACATCCTCCACGCTGACCCTCAACACGGGGGGCCCTCAGGGGTGCATGCTTAGTACCCTCCTGTACTCCCTGTTCACCCACGACTCCAACACCATCATTAAATTTGCCAACGACACGACGGTGGTAGGCCTGATCACCCAACGACGATGAGACAGCTTTTAGGGAGAAGGTCAGAGACCTGGCAGTCTGGTGTCTGGACAAAAACCTCTCACTCAACGTCAGAAAGACAAAGGAACTGATCATGGACTACAGGAAACTGAGGGCAGAACAAGCTCCCATTCACATCGATGGGGCTGTAGTGGAGCAGGTCGAGAGATTCAAGTTCCTTGGTGTCCACATCACTAAGTATCTATCATGGTCCACACAAATCAACACAGTTGTGAAGAGGGCATGACAATCCCTCTTCACCCTCAGGAGGCTGAAAAGATTCATCATGGGCCCTCAGATCCTCAAAAGGTTATACAGTGGGGAAAAAAAGTATTTAGTCAGCCACCAATTGTGCAAGTTCTCTCACTTAAAAAGATGAGAGAGGCCTGTAATTTTCATCATAGGTACACTTCAACTATGACAGACAAAATGAAGAAAAAAAATCCAGAAAATCACATTGTAGGATTTTTAATGAATTTATTTGCAAATTATGGTGGAAAATAAGTATTTGGTCA
>QNTS01000144.1:94877-143504 GCA_003317085.1 Hucho hucho
TGACCAAATACTTATTTTCCACCATAATTTGCAAATAAATTCATTAAAAATCCTACAATGTGATTTTCTGGATTTTTTTTCCTCATTTTGTCTGTCATAGTTGAAGTGTACCTATGATGAAAATTACAGGCCTCTCTCATCTTTTTAAGTGAGAGAACTTGCACAATTGGTGGCTGACTAAATACTTTTTTTCCCCACTGTACAGCTGCACCATTGAGAGCATCTTGACTGGCTGCATCACCGCTTGGTATGGCACCTGCTTGGCATCCGACCACATCACTGGGGCCGAGTTCCCTGACATCCAGGACCTCTATATCAGGCAGTGTCAGAGGAAGACCCTAAAATCATAGACTGTTCTCTCTGCTACAAGCACGGTAAGCAGTACTGATGCACCGAGTTTGGAACCAACAGGACCCAGAACAGCTTCTTCCGACAAGCCATAAGACTGCTAAATAGTTAGTCTGGGTAGCAATTTGTTTAACTATTTAACTATCTGCATTGATCTGTTTTGCACAAACTTTTTTTACTCATCACATATGTCTGCTGCTAGTCTATTATCTGTCACTTTATTCCCAGTTATATGTGCATATCTACCTCAATTACCTTGTACCCCTGCACATCAACTTGGTACTGGTGCCTGTTCTATAAAGCCAAGTTATCGTTATTCATGGTGTATTTATTATTACTTGTATTATTACGTGTTTTCATTTCAATAATTTTTCTCTCTGCAATGTTGAGAAGGGACCCCTAAGTAAGAATTTTACTGATTGTCTACACCTGTTGTTTACGAAGCATGTGACAAATACAATTTGACTTGATAATATCTGTAGTGAGAAGACTTATTACATATGATTTCTCCTGTCTTTGACTTAACATACATTCTATTACAAAGCTTTATCCTGTATTAAAATCTAGATTATCTTGGGAATGTCTTGAAAGAAAAACGTTGACATTGATAACGTCTTCCTGGGTTCACCCATTAAGACTTCATAAGATGCCGTTTAAAAAGGCATGCCCTCCATCTGATGTCAGTGAGCAGTGAGAGGAAACGTTGACTTTTATCTGCTCAATTGAGGTACTCTGATTTCCATAATGATTAAACTTGTGCCAGATGACCTCCAGTTTCTGTTCTGTGACCGACGTTGCTGTGCAGCTGTTGCTTTATGCAAAACTCCTCCATGGAGACCGGACTGGGGATTAGACTTGTAACAGCCTCTCTTGTTCATTTTCGTCACCTCAGGGCAGTTTTCTCCACATTATAGACAGCTCTGGACCTCGACTCATCCTCCAAATCTCACTAGGGAGACATGCCTTAGCCAAATGTGTGTGTGTTTGTGCATATGTTTAAGAATTGTTCTGCGTTATGTTCCTGTGTTCTCATACTATAGTATATGTTTCTGTACTGCATAGTTAAGTCACCATGGGAAATTAGCATACACTCAGGGAATTGGTTTATGGATGTACTCATGAAGTGCACCTGACCTATTCAGTGTGTACAGTCAGTAAATTATGCTCCACAATAACAATAATATGTTGACATTGAATGAATACTAGGCAATTAAACTGTTTAAGTTCAAACACTGAAAAAATTGTTTCCTTCCATTATATGGCACAGTTTCACTAGACGAACCAAACCGTGCTGGTTGTTGATTCTTGGTTGTTTTCCATTTGCTGTGGAACTGTAAACAGGACTAGGTTTAATTTGTGCGCGAAACTCAGTGGTGTAAACTACTTAAGTAAAAATACTTTAAAGTAGTACTTGAGTAGTTTTTGGGGGTATCTGTACTTTACTATTTATATATTTTTATAACTTTTACTTTTACTCCACTACATTCCTGAAGAAAATAATGTACTTTTTACTCCATGCATTTTCCCTGACACCCTAAAGTACTTGTTACATTTAAAATGCTTACAAGGAAAGGAAAATGGTCCTATTCGCACACATCATGAAAACATCACTGGTCATCCCTACTGCCTCTGATCTGGCTGACTCACTAAACACAAATGCTTTGTTTTTAAAGGACGTCCGAGTGTTGGAGTGTGCCCCTGGCTATCTGTAAATAAAATGGAATAATAATTTGGGCCATCTGGTTTGCTTAATATAAGGAATGTGATATGATTTATACTTTTACTTTTGATACTTACGTATATTTTAACAATTAGATTTACTTTGGTAAGTATATTTAAAACAAAATAATTTTAGACTTTTACTCAAGTAGTATCTGCGTGACTTTTACTTGAGTAATATTCTAGGAAGGTATTTTTATTTTTACTCAAGTATGATAATTGGGTGGGCGATCGTCTCAAAAGTCTCCTACAACATAGAACTTTCTGGATCTTTAAACTAAGTGCCACTGTATGCCAGGTCTAAATGAGGAAATTGAATATTCTCCCCTCCTGTAAGAGATGTTTTTGTTCTTCATATTTTTTGTTCTCAATGATTTTTTGTTCTCCATTTCTTAACTTCTTAGGGAGTAGCGCACGAGGTGACCGTTTTGGAGACCCTGGCGTGCCCAAAGTAAAATGCCTCCCATTCAGGCCCAGAAAATAGGATATGCACATATTTAGTACCATTGGATAGGAAACACTCTGCATTTTCTAAAAGTGTTAACCATTTGTCTGTGAGTAAAACAGAACGGATATGGCAGGCGAAACCCCGAGGAATTTCTGTCCTGGAAAAAGTGGTTTTGACAGAGTGACTCATTTGGAACCCCTCCCTTATGAAAATGCCCATAAAAGGGCATATGAATGCAGTACCTATCGCTTCCTCTGGATGTCAACAGTCTCGAGACAGTGTTCAGAAATTTTTTGGATGCTTTAGAGCAGAGAAGAAGAGAACAGGAAGAGTCCCCTTGGAAGTCAACAGAAGAGAGCGCGCGCTCCCGACAAGGCACGCTCTGTGTTTTTTTCCGTTCTTATAGCTCAGTTTATATTCCAGTTGATTTATAATAGTAAATATACGTAAAAGTGTTCCTAAGGATACATTTAAAATGATTTTTGATTGTTCTTGGACAGGTTTATAGGTTTAAACAAAGGCTGGTGCTCTCTGGTGTGTATGTAGGGAAAATAAGGAGAAAATTACCACAAGGCAAATAAATAACAGATCTCTTTTTTTCTTTATTTGTGATTTCCTCTCCCCCCCCCCCGCCCTCCACCAACACCCTTTGAACAATAAAGCACCTGGAACAACAACAGAACTGCTTTTACTTTTGAAAGAGAAAGGGGAGTGGAAAGAGGAGTGGGAGGCCCCGGTGCACAACTGAGCAAGAGGACAAGTACATTAGAGTGTCTAGTTTGAGAAACAGACACCTCACAAGTCCTCAACTGGCAGCTTCATTAAATAGTGCCCGCAAAACACCAGTCTCAACGTCAACAGTGAAGAGGCGACTCCGGGATGCTGGCCTTCTAGGCAGAGTTCCTCTGTCCAGTGTCTGTGTTATTTTGAGCATCTTAATCTTTTCTTTTTATTGGCCAGTCTGAGATATGGCATTTTCTTTGCAACTCTGCCGAGAAGGCCAGTGTCCGGAGTCGCCTTTTCACTGTTGACATTGAGACTGGTGTTTTGCGGGTAGTATTTAATGAAGCTGCCAGTTGAGGACTTGTGAGGCATCTGTTTCTCAAACTAGACACTAATGTACTTGTCCTCTTGTTCAGTTGTTCACCTGGGCCTCCCAGTACTCTTTCCATTCTGGTTAGAGCCAGTTTGCGCTGTTCTGTGAAGGAAGTAGTACACAGCGTTGTACGAGATCTTCAGTTTCTTGGCAATTTCTCGCATGGAATAGCCTTCATTTCTCAGAACAAGAATAGACTGACGAATTTCAGAAGAAAGTTTTTGTTTCTGGCCATTTTGAGCCTGTAATTGAACCAACAAATGCTGATGCTCCAGATTCTCAACTAGTCTAAAGAAGGCCAGTTTAATTTCTTCTTTAATCAGTACAAACATTTTCAGTTGTGCTAACATACTTGAAAAAGGGTTTTCTAGTGATCAATTAGTCTTTTAAAATTATAGACTTGGATTAGCTAACACAACGTGCCATTGGAACATAGGAGTGTTGTTTGCTGTTAATGGGTCTATGTACGCCTATGTAGACATTGCTGTTTCCAGCTACAATCATTTACAACATTAGCAATTTCTACACTATATTTCTGATCAATTTGATGTTATTTTAACAGACAGAAAATGTGCTTTTCTTTCAAAAACAAGGACATTTCTAAGTGACCCCAAACTTTTGAGCGGTGGTGTATGTTCTTATTAGTTTCGTTTTTTTACCCCCTGTGAAAGCCATACTACTCAATTGTATCTTCTATGTTCGACCAACGTTTGACTGTTGTTTAATAAAAGTGTATCAAAATCATAGTATGCCTAATTCCTAAATTTAAAACCAGCACAAGTAAGCATGTTTATGAAGTTTATTGCTCCAAAAGTATTGTCTTTGTTTAACAGAAGGTTAAATTCAATGAACAACAGAAATTGAAAGCCACATTCACAATGATTTTGTTAAGTGAATAAAAAATACATATTTTATATCAGAACTTCAATCAGTTTAGTCTAGTGACATGTCTGCTGCTGGTGTCTGATGTCCTTTTATGGCTTGGATAAACTGTCCAAATGCATCTATGAAGCTGTTGTTAAACGAGGTGGGCTGGGCCATTTCAGCTGCCCTGGCTTACCTGTCTGCTGCGCTGGCTGCTGCCTCATCTTCACGCAGCTGATTGAAGTGCTGATCCTGCTGCTGACGCTGGGCCTCAAGTGTCTCCAGGTATGAGGCCACGGTCTCCCTCATGAAGTTCAGGTATTTGCTGGGTGTGCTCGCAGAGATGTATAGTACAGGAATGATAAGGTACAGGGAAAATAGGCAGAAGTAATGGCATGTACAGTACAGTAATTATAAGGTACAGGGGAAATATATAGGCAGAAGTAATGGCTTGTACAGTACAGGAATGATAAGTTACTGACTCCAAAGCAAACCTGAGGACGGCTAGTGTGAGTGCAGTTTTTTTTCTCCAACCATGTATTGTCTCATCAAATTGATTTAATCTTATCCAGCAAAGGCCAGTGTGGGGCCAACCAGATCTACCAACCAGATACACCAGTGATGCAAATAATAAAGGTCTTGGGTCAGAATATGATTAATTGAATCAGTGTGACAGTTTTATATATAAATTCCTAGATCCATACTGTCTCCTTGAATAATGTTTAGGAACATAACCCTGTCATGACAAAAGCCCTCTGTGGATAAGATTGCCCACCCCTGTTGAAGATAGCTAAATTGTGTGATTAGGGCTAAACAAGTGAACATGACAATCAATTCATATTGAACTGTTTACCAACCAAGAATGGACCCTTGGCAACTGGGGGTGCAGGGCTTTGTGGTTGTGGCTTCACCATTCGAGCACACAGCTTTCTCTGAGTCCACAAGTTCAGGAATGTCCTCTGAAAAGTATGTTTGCATGTATAATGTGAAGTCGAACACGTAGTTAAGTCCGCGGCATTAGCCTTCCATGGATGTTTATATGAGAAATTGTCAACCCTGGTTCACATCTCACACAGTTCTCACTAGCTACGCTGAAGACATTGGTAGCTTGCTAAATAGTCATTTGGCTACAAACAATGTATTACTATGCTTATCATCGTTGCTCAGGGTCATCATGGCTTCAAATGTCGCTGTCGGTGGTGTCGAATCCAGCGTCCCTCGACTAGACATTCCCGGGCCTGCATTCCAGTACAGCATCGATGGTGTTGAATAACAGGTGTGTTTTGTAGTCTGATTCATTTCGTTGTTTTGGTCTTTTATCTTTTTATATTCTTGTTTGAGTTTCTGAATTTTTTTACTATCAGATTCCCATCTTGGCTAACGTATCCAATCTTTGTTTGGAGACCTTTTCATTCCTGGTGGAAGAATCCAGTTGCTTCTGAATATGAGACACTGTGAAATCATTGTCTGAGACCAATCATTGAGTACGGCCAATTTGCCCACGGCCCACCCACTGGCCTACTTGGTTCGAGGTCAGTAACAGATATCAAACGAGGCTGAATATACTGCTTTGTTCCATGGAATCAAGTGGGCCATTGGCAAATGGAAATTAAATAATAACCATGATTTTCACGGACCAGCACGGCCCTGCAGTGGAAAAGCACCAGTAATGTGTTCAAGAGTTATAGATAAATCAAGGTTCAGCCATGAGATAACCCGCTATAGTATTCCAAGTTTGAGAATAGATAGTGAATGACCTGGTGTAATGCAAATTGAGGGGAGACAATACACAAATGAAAGAGAGTTGTCAAGTTAAGAACACTGATGAAAAACATCTTTCAATTCAGAGAAACACAAGGATATTGATTACAACCAGCCATGCCCATATGCACTGGCATCATTGACATGTTCTTGATATTCGTACTAGTTGAAATTAATCAATAGTGGTCACATAGCTATTCTGCTCCCAGCAACAGTTGTAATACAAATATTGACTTTAAATATGTTTACCACTATACAAAGTAAGTTCTCACTATACAAACGGAGGAAAAAGTTTACTACCATGGAAATGGCAAGTGTGCAAGAGGATGTAAAATGGGTACTGTAAAAATTATTGATCTGTGTTTGACAACATGCATTACATCAGTTATTTAAGGAAAGAGTGAAAGAAAGTGTCCAAATACATTATCAAATGAATAGATGTTCATGCCGTTTCCCCTCCGTCTACGATGGAGGACTCCCCCATGATCGCCCAGATTGTACACGTAAGAATGTGACTCGCCCAATGTCGAGATCTACATTTTCATATCTGAGGGCAGTGATAGATGAGGCAATCTGAAGTTGTGCTGAGAGATACATCAGGAGGGAGACAGGCACAGATAAAGAAGAAGGAAATCCAGGCCCTCATTGTCACCCATCCACGGGTCCTTGGATATATAGTGGCTCCCTCAGGAGCAATAACTCATATACATATGCAAAAAGCACAACAGTGCTGCTCTACCCCGGGCCAGATGCTAAACCGCAGAAGGATCACATACCCTGCCTCTATCTCACCCTCTACTCAGGCACGTATCTTCTTTGGGCCCTCTGATAACGACCTCCTTTTGGTATTCTGTGTGTTCCTACTTTTTTAAGTTTAGCTTTAATAATTTATCTGCATATGTAAATATACGGTATGTCACCTAGTACAAAATGCTCATTTGTATCCTAGTTACATAGCTGAATATTTATTGAAGTGAGTTGATTAAAGACTAAAGTGAGTAAGGATCATGGGATGTCCTGATCATGGAGTTTAAACTGTTAGAATTGGCCTACCCACTCTACTGCTCTACAGTTTAATAGTGTTATCAATTTTACAATCAGTAAACATCTGTTATTCCAATGCATTTACCAAACAGCCAAACCTTGTTTTAATTGAGTTTGGTGTTGTTTGACGTTGCTTACCAAAACTTAGTTTTAAACATATCCAAAAACAGTTTGATAGATGAACATGTTTTTCCTGATGCGTCAAAGCTCTCGGCTCTAATGTTGTTATCGGCATCTTTAAACGAGCTAAGTTAATTTCCTTTAAAATATGCATTAGGCCATGTATCGATTTGGCTGGTAAATGCCTCCAAACTCTCAGCTCTGACTGACAAGGAAGAAAGAGTTATCAAATTAAAAAAGAAAAATCCATTCACCTTAAACGTTTTGGTTCTTTCCCAGTACCTTTTATTGTAATTACAAAATATACAATTGAGTTGCAGCCATCAGATTCATTTATTGGAAGCATTTCCCCCCAGTGTTATAGTAGAATGATATTAAATTTTTATGGTTGGGTATCTTAAAAATATAACAACAAATAGAATGCTTATATATTTAATAACTATGCAACTATGTTTCTAAAAAATGAAAGGTTAAAATAAATCACAACTTTCATTTCTTTTTCAAAGCTGGATAATAGCTGCATCGAAAATAAGGCCAACAACAATGTTTGAGAGCTTCAATTTCTGCATGCTTTTATTCCAGTCCAGCTCAAACATACCTATTTAAGATAATTTATTAAAAACATAATTTTAAATCAGCTGTGCTAGTGCTGTACCATTTATGGCTGAACATGGCAAAAGCATCCAGTGACGAGAAAATAAATAAATATAATGGAACACTTTAAAAACACGAATAAAACGGCCAATAAAATGTATTTGGAAAATAAAGTACTTTGATTAAGGAATAATAATCCACACTCTTGAAGTGATTTTATGAATTGCCTCAGGAGATCCAAATTGCAATATAAAAGTAGAATATTATGAAAACTGCCAACATTATAAAATTATACGTAAGTAAAACATAATGGTGAATATATTCAATTTGCTTGAATGTGAATAAAACTTTAATAGTTGCCCAATTAAAGAAGAGCTTGGTGCATGTGTTCTACTTTCGCAGTAATTTAGAAAACACATTTCCTCAAGCAAGCTTCAGATGAGTTTCAAATGAGGGAGAAAAAGGCACATAGAGGAACCCTATAGAGGAGAGGTGTGAACCTTTAGCTTCAGTTCCAGCATAACCATAGTGCTTGCCATTCTGAACACCTTGTGGTGAGTTCCCCACTGAAATGGACTGGGCACAGGGGAATAGGAGCCAGGCTGCAGACTGTTCCCCAACCTAGGAACATCTGTGCTCACCATCTGCTTGCTCTTCATGGTGGCTACCTGAAAGTAGCATGTTACCTTCCCCTATTTGTGAAGGAGCAATAATAGCACTTCTGCACTCATACACCCTGATTCATGTTTTAAGGGATTCCTTTGAATATGCAACAGGTCATATAGTCCTGTACTTTAACAACATTTTCATCCTAAGGTACACACACACATACACACTCAAATACTTTAAAAAGTACTAATTTGTCATACTTTAGTAAAAGTAAAGATACCTTAATAGAAAATTTCTCAAGTAAAAGTCACCCAGTAAAATACTACTTGAGTAAAAATCTAAAAGTATTTGGTTTTAAATGTACTTAAAACTTCTTAGGGATAGCCCCCTTTTATTGAAATCTTCGCCTAAAATGACATACCCAAATCTAACTGCCTGTAGCTCAGTCCCTGAATATGTCCAAGGATATGCATATTCTTGGTACCATTTGAAAGGAAACACTTTCAAGTTTGTGGAAATGTGAATTGAATGTAGGAGAATATAGCACAATAGATCTGGTACAGTGAGGGAAAAAAGTATTTGATCCACTGCTGATTTTGTACGTTTGCCCACTGACAAAGAAATGATCAGTCTATAATTTTAATGGTAGATTTATTTGAACAGTGAGAGACAGAATAACAACAAAAAAATACAGAAAAACGCATGTGAAAAATGTTATAAATGCAATTGCATTTTAATGAGGGAAATAAGTATTTGACCCCCTCTCAATCAGAAAGATTTCTGGCTCCCAGGTGTCTTTTATACAGGTAACGAGCTGAGATTAGGAGCACACTCTTAAAGGGAGTGCTCCTAATCTCAGTTTGTTACCTGTATAAAAGACACCTGTCCACAGAAGCAATCAATCAATCAGATTCCAAACTCTCCACCATGGCCAAGACCAAAGAGCTCTCCAAGGATGTCAGGGACAAGATTGTAGACCTANATCTCAAGGCAGCTGGGACCATAGTCACCAAGAAAACAATTGGTAATACACTACGCCGTGAAGGACTGAAATCCTGCAGCGCCCGCAAGGTCCCCCTGCTCAAGAAAGCACATATACATGCCCGTCTGAAGTTTGCCAATGAACATCTGAATGATTCAGAGGACATCTGGGTGAAAGTGTTGTGTACAGATAAGACCAAAATGGAGCTCTTTGGCATCAACTCAACTCGCCGTGTTTGGAGGAGGAGGAATGCTGCCTATGACCCCAAGAACACCATGCCCACCGTCAAACATGGAGGTGGAAACATTATGCTTTGGGGGTGTTTTTCTGCTAAGGGGACAGGACAACTTCACCGCATCAAAGGGACGATGGACGGGGCCATGTAGCGTCAAATCTTGGGTGAGAACGTCCTTCCCTCAGCCAGGGCATTGAAAATGGGTCGTGGATGGGTATTCCAGCATGACAATGACCCAAAACACACGGCCAAGGCAACAAAGGAGTGGCTCAAGAAGAAGCACATTAAGGTCCTGGAGTGGCCTAGCCAGTCTCCAGACCTTAAAAAAAATAGAACATCTGTGGAGGGAGCTGAAGGTTCGAGTCGCCAAACGTCAGCCTCGAAACCTTAATGACTTGAAGAAGATCTGCAAAGAGGAGTGGGACAAAATCCCTCCTGAGATGTGTGCTAACCTGGTGGCCAACTGCAAGGAACGTCTGACCTCTGTGATTGCCAACAAGGGTTTTGTCACCAAGTACTAAGTCATGTTTTGCAGAGGGGTCAAATACTTATTTCCCTCATTAAAATGCAATTCCATTCATAACATTTTTCACATGCGTTTTTCTGGATTTTTTTGTTGTTATTCTGTCTCTCACTGTTCAAATAAACCTACCATTAAAATTATAGACTGATCATTTCTTTGTCAGTGGGCAAACGTACAAAATCAGCAGGGGATCGAATACTTTTTTCCCTCACTGTAGAAGAAAAATACAATGCAACAGAAAGGTCCCACTTCTAGCCATCACTCTGTTTGTAATTCCGATGGTTTCCACAAGATGGCAGTAGTGTACGTGCAAAGTCTCAGACGGATAACTTGAAGTATGAGCGAACAACATGACATTTAGTGTGAAGTCACCCAGGTACATTTGGGCAAATCGTAAAGGAGACATTAGCATTCATATTAAATTTTTCTGCAAGAATATCGTCAAATCTGTATACTTGGACTTTTAGCTTTTACAGTATTAGTAGCCACATTATAAGTTCAACATTTGCAAAACAACCAGTTTTCATTTCTTCATAACTCTGAATATTCTTATAATTTTTGTCCAAAAGGAAAAGGCATGCTGTCGCACAAGGTTAGCAGCTACATTTTGCGACAGATACAGGGTTTCCAGACACTCCCGTAAAGCCCAGCTTGTTGGCTATCTAGCTAGCTGTTTGACCCTGATTGGTGCTTATTTGACAAGGTTAGAGTCAATCAAGTGAAGACCGGCGTGCCACGGTTATCGGCGTGCCATGAAGGCGTCGCTCTCTGACCAAATTTGGTGTCCTATAGGATACACTACACCCCTAAAATATAGTGAAGTCTGGTTATGTTCTAGGATCTCTGAGGAATACATACGAACATGATTTGACTGGATGAAACAACGTTTAGGGTTAGATTATTTGCACAGATTCCCTTCTTTGCAAATTGAAAATACAAAATCGATTGTGCACTATATGGACCTTTTTAGGATATGAAAAAATATTTTATCTAACGAAACTACACTTCATGTTATCTCTGGGACCCTTTGGATGATAAATCAGAGCAAGATTTCAAAATGTAAGTACACATTTCACCTTTATCAAACCTATCGAGGTGAAAAAAGTGTTTTGTTGTTGGGAGCTCTCCTCAAACAATAGCATGGCATTTCTTCGCAGGAATAGCTACTGTAAATTGGACAGTGCAGTTATATTAACAAGAATTTAAGTTTTCAGCCGATGTAAGACACTTATATGTATCGACATTTGTTGTTTCTCTAAAATCTGCGATCGTGACACAAGGCGCTGCATGATTTACAACTGTCCCGTTGACGGGACGCCGATCCCTAATTAAGTATCAATAATAGATGGAATTGCTCAAATGTACCAAAAGTTAAAGTAAAAGTATAAACCATTTCAAATTCTGTATATTAAGGAAACCAGACGGAACATTTTTTGTGTTGTTTTTTTAATTTGCGGATAGCCTGGGGCACACTCCAACTCTCAAACATTTACAAACAAAGTATTTGTGTTTAGTGAATCCGCCAGATCAGAGGCAGTAGGGGTGACCAGGGATGTTCTCTTGATAAGTGTGTGAATTGGATTATATTCCTGTCAAAATGTAACGAGTACTTTTCGATGTCAGGGAAAATGTATGGAGAAAAACATTATTATCTTTAGGAATGTAGTGAAGTAAAAGTAAAAGTTGGCAAAAATATGAATAGTAAAGTAAAGTACAGATACCCCAAAAAACTACTTAAGTAGTACTTTAAAGTATATTTTACTTAAGTACTTAACACCACTGTCAAATACACACACATACACACACAAAACTAGTGATTGCCATTTATCAAAGTAGCTGTGTCATTACTTACCCAAATGAGAAGGAGCTAATTGCAATGAACGTTTGATACACTAGTGCAGCCTCAGTACACTCAGAAGCCTGCAATATTGCTTCATAGATGCTGACCAGTAATATGCGATTAGAATACAAACTTGGACACTTTTTCAATTGTTACAATGTAATGACTATATTAGGTTGTCATGAACATAACCTTAATATTGATATAACATGACAGGACCTCAGTCATATTCCCTATAATCACATGTAATATATGTTTTATTGTCACATACACCAGATAGGTGCAGTTTACTGTGTTGTTTTACAGTGTCAGCCATAGTAGTACAGTGCCCCTAGTACAAATTAGGGATAAGTTCCTTGCTCAATGGCACATCGACAGATTTTTCACCTTGTCGACTCGGGTATTTGAACCAGCTAGGCTACCTGCTGCCCACATAATGGTAACTTTACTCACATCATTTCCATGATCATCTGTACCTGTGGCATGGTCTATATTGGCAAAACTACTAGGGCCGTGGTTTTTCTAGAACCTTAATAAAGTTTCTCTGTGGTGTTATTTGAAGGATCTTAAAATTTCACTTAAGTAACAACAACCGTAAAGATACATTGAATATGGGAAGCCCAGCCCAAAGCAGTAAACAACCAATAAGTGCACAAAAACAGAATTCAGAGAAATGGCTTTAATTAGCTAGTTGCTGTTTACATATTTCCACTTTGTTTCTTTGGTTCCAAAAACATTAAACTGTCCCTTAAGGTGGTAATGTTTATGAGACCCTCAAGAGAAGAAGCTGTTATCCATTAAAACATTGTGCTGCAAAGAAGATTTCTGTCTGACCTGGAATAAAGTTTGTGAACATTTCAGAGACTCATCATCTAGTAATAAGTATTCCAGAGACTCATCATCTAGCAATACATATTCCAGAGACTCATCATCGTCTAGCGATGTGAGAGGAAAAGGCACAGAGAAGGTCCATAGTGGCTGTGCCTCCCTCTCTTTAACTTGCAACCTAGCCATCATTGCAGAGGCCAGAGAGCTGTGGCAAGCTTTGAAGCATCCCTCTAATTTAACTCTGCCACGGCGAGGAAATTGAAGTCAAAAGGTTCACAGCACCTCATACTGCGAAAAATGATCTCCCCAGGACTGATGTATAAAGGGGAAAGGGACAATTAACCTGGTCACTTTTAGACAATGGTGAAGACAGCAGTCTGAAAAGACATGAAGGCTTATTGAGGGTACTAGTAAAATACACAATTAAAGCAACCGCATTAGGCCAAGTACAATGTCAGATAGTATGTTAAATGCTAGCCAGTGTGCCGGTGCTACACCAGGACAAAAGACAGGAATACATCCACTGGCGGATTAAATTGATCTCAAAATCAAAGCTATTATGCATGGGAGACTAGCCAATCCAAGACAATCCATGGTTTTATGACAAAAATCCATTGTCACTGCAATACTGTGGCACTGTCGAGGAAACATCTGACTCTTCAACAAAACATTGTATACATTTTTTTTTTTTACTTTTTCGACTCAAAAGTTTAAAGTTAAACCTTTGATGATATGTTATACAATCCCACCATTTCCTCCTCTCTATGTGGATTTACTGTACTTTGAAAAAGGTGACAACATCTGCAGCTTCTTCCTACAACCACTCGCTGAAAATTATCTTTCTCAAGTTCATTGAGTTACCCTCTGGTTTTAAGATCCCTCTTCTCTCCCGCCAGATGACATCCAAATATGTGCAGATTTACCCAACATAAATTGGGATAATAGGGGCAATTATTGAAGCTCGGCATACCTCCACTGTCATGTACAGTGGGGCAAAAAAGTATTAAGTCAGCCACCAATTGTGCAAGTTCTCTCACTTAAAAAGATGAGAGAGGCCTGTAATTTTCATGATAGGTACACTTCAACTATGACAGACAAAATGAGGAAAAAAAATCCAGAAAATCACATTGTAGGATTTTTAATGAATTTATTTGCAAATTATGATGGAAAATAAGTATTTGGTCACATACAAACAAGCAAGATTTCTGGCTCTCACAGACCTGTAACTTCTTCTTTAAGAGGCTCCTCTGTCCTCCACTCGTTACCTGTATTAATGGCACCTGTTTGAACTTGTTATCAGTATAAAAGACACCTGTCCACAACCTCAAACAGTCACACTCCAAACTCCACTATGGCCAAGACCAAAGAGCTGTCAAAGGACACCAGNGAAGACATACAAGACCACTGATAATCTTCCTCGATCTGGGGCTCCACGCAAGATCTCACCCCGTGGGGTCAAAATGATCACAAGAACGGTGAGCAAAAATCCCAGAACCACACGGGGGGACCTAGTGAATGACCTGCAGAGAGCTGGGACCAAAGTAACAAAGCCTACCATCAGTAACACACTACGCCGCCAGGGACTCAAATCCTGCAGTGCCAGACGTGTCCCCCTGCTTAAGCCAGTACATGTTCAGGCCCGTCTGAAGTTTGCTAGAGAGCATTTGGATGATCCAGATGAGGATTGGGAGAATGTCATATGGTCAGATGAAACCAAAATAGAACTTTTTGGTAAAAACTCAACTCGTCGTGTTTGGAGGACAAAGAATGCTGAGTTGCATCCAAAGAACACCATACCTACTGTGAAGCATGGGGGTGGAAACATCATGCTTTGGGGCTGTTTTTCTGCAAAGGGACCAGGACGACTGATCCGTGTAAAGGAAAGAATGAATGGGGCCATGTATCGTGAGATTTTGAGTGAAAACCTCCTTCCATCAGCAAGGGCATTGAAGATGAAACGTGGCTGGGTCTTTCAGCATGACAATGATCCCAAACACACCGCCCGGGCAACGAAGGAGTGGCTTCGTAAGAAGCATTTCAAGGTCCTGGAGTGGCCTAGCCAGTCTCCAGATCTCAACCCCATAGAAAATCTTTGGAGGGAGTTGAAAGTCTGTGTTGCCCAGCGACAGCCCCAAAACATCACTGCTCTAGAGGAGATCTGCATGGAGGAATGGGCCAAAATACCAGAAACAGTGTGTGAAAACCTTGTGAAGACTTACAGAAAACGTTTGACCTCTGTCATTGCCAACAAAGGGTATATAACAAAGTATTGAGATAAACTTTTGTTATTGACCAAATACTTATTTTCCACCATAATTTGCAAATAAATAAATTAAAAAACCTACAATGTGATTTTCTGGATTTCTTTTTCTCATTTCGTCTGTCATAGTTGAAGTGTACCTATGATGAAAATTACAGGCCTCTCTCATCTTTTTAAGTTGGAGAACATGCACAATTGGTGGCTGACTAAATACTTTTTTGCCCCACTGTATGTACAATGAGTAAAAAGTAACCAATTTAGGGACGAATTAATCATGTAATTAATGAGAAATTAATGGCTTACGGGCAAACTTGTCTGATAGGTCTCAAAGCAGACATAACTTGTTGTCCCTCTTTCCCCTTGGACCTTGCTATATTCCAGAAGTGGCATGTAATCCTTGATCTCTGAAGCTCAAAGAATCACCAACCCGCTAAAACAGCCAACTCTACAACCAGGAGATTATCAAGCCTTCTGATGATGTCAGCACTAGCAGAAACCTTAGGGAGTCCACTCACTGAGCAGAATGGACAGTTCTCAAATCCCCCTATATCACACTGCTCAGTTCAGACCAATCCTTGTTTGAAGGTGTTGTTTATGGGATGCCTTTCAGCCAAATGGATGACCTTCTCCTATCGTATCAACAACAAGAAAATGGTGCCGACGGGTAGGGCTGCCGTGCTTCAAGCTCTTAGGAAACTTTGCAGTATTTCGTTTTTTATGTGTTATTTATTACATTATTAGCCCAGGACATTTTTTGTGTTTTAACATACAGCCGGGAAGAACTTTTAGATATCAGAGCGGCGGTAACTCACCAGCATTACCAGCATTATGATCAGGAATACGACTTTCCCGAACCGGATCCTTTGTTCGTACCCCCAGGGAAATTGAACTGATCCCAGAGGCTGTTCCAAAACTCTGCCGGCTGAAAAGAGGTACTCGGAGCGGACTTTTAGTCCGACTCAGGAGGCGCGCACACCACCCACCGCTTCCGAGTATATTACTCGCTAATGTTCAGTCTCTGGATAATAAAGTTGATGAGCTCAGGGCAAGGATTTCCTTCCAGAGAGACATCAGGGATTGTAACACACTCTTTTTCACGGAAACATGGCCCTCTCAGGATATACTGCCTGAGTTCTTTCAGCCAGTTGGGTTCTCAGTTCATCGCATAGACAGGAATATCTATTCGGAAAGAAGAAAGGCGGGGGTGTATGTTTCATGATTAACTACTCATGGTGTGATTGTGATAACATACATGAACTCAAGTCCTTTTGTTCACCCGACCTAAAATGCCTCACAATCAAATGCCAACCGTATTACCTCCCAAGAGAATTCTCTTCAGTTATAGTCACAGCTGTGTATATTCCCCCTCAAGCCGAAACCACGACGGCCCTCAAAGAACTTCACTGGAGGTTATGCAAACTGAATCCACATATCCACATTTATTGTAGCTGGGGATTTTAACCTCTCAGGGATCACTGCACAACTTGACCGTTTTGGAGAGCCTGGCGTGCCCAAAGTAAAATGCCTCCCATTCAGGCCCAGAAAATAGGATATGCACATATTTGGTACCATTGGATAGGAAACACTCTGAAGTTTCTAAAAGTGTTAACCATTTGTCTGTGAGTAAAACAGAACGGATATGGCAGGCAAAACCCCAAGGAATTTCTGTCCTGGAGAAAGTGGTTTTCACAGAGTGCCTCATTTGGAACCCCTCCCTCATGAAAATGCCCATAAAAGGGCATATGAATGCAGTACCTATCGCTTCCTCTGGATGTCCTTAGTCTCGAGAAAGTGTTTTGATGCTGTTCAGATGAATTAGAGCAGAGAAGAAGAGGGAATAAGGAAGTGCCTCCTTGAAACTCTATAGTAGTGGGCGCGCGCTCTCGCCAAGCACGCACTGTGTTTTTCTTCGTCTGTAGAGCTCAGTTTATATTCCGGTTGATTTATTATAGTAAATATACGTAAAAGTGTTCCTAAGGATACATTTAAAATGATGTTTGATTGTTCTTGGACAAGTTTATAGGTATAAGTTGAACGAGTTCTAGTCACGTTTCAATGGAGTAGTCNCACTGTAGTTTCTGATTATAACGCGCGAACCAAATGGAGATTTATGGATAAAATACATGACTTTTTCTAACAAAAGAACCATGGATTGTCTTCGTTGGA
Source organism: Hucho hucho (assembly GCA_003317085.1). NCBI lineage: Eukaryota > Metazoa > Chordata > Actinopteri > Salmoniformes > Salmonidae > Hucho > Hucho hucho. Next base: position 112,315 of record QNTS01000144.1, read on the forward strand.
CACTTAGGATGACCTCAGCAGAAGTTCTTCAACAGGTAATTGATTTGTTTTCGCTGTGACATGTGTTATGTGTGTGCCACGCTGGCTAATGAATTCATGGCTATGTGAAAAGTATGTGAGGTGCTGCCCTCAAACAATCAAATGTAGTGCTTTCGCCGTAAAGCCTTTTTGAAATCTGACAACGCTGTGATATTGCCAAGAAACAGAGCTTTTGATGAGTATGAAACACTTGTATATTGGTGGATTTTTAATAATTCAACTTTGGGATTTTGAATTTGGCGCCTCACATTTCACCTGGTAGTGTCGGGAGTGGGGCGCTAGCGCCCCAATGATTCCTGAGAGGTTAAGCAAAGCAAATTTGAGGAAAACGTTGCTATCAACACATTGACTGTAGTACTCGCACTGATAAAACACTTGACCACAGCAACTCCAACTTCCGGGATCCCCCGCCCTCTCTTCTGCAAATCTGATCATGATTCCATTTTGCTTCTCCGTTCCTATAGGCAGAAACTCAAACCGGAAGTACCAGCGGAAGGACTATTCAACACTTGTCTGACCAATCGGAATCCACACTTCAAGATTGTTTTGATCACGCGGGCTGGGATATGTTCCGGGCAGCCTCCGAGAACAACATAGACAAATACACTGATACAGTGACTGAGTTTATCAGGAAGTGGATAGGAGATGTTGTACCCACTGTGACTATTGAAACCTACCTTAACCAGAAACTGTGGATAGATGGCAGCATTCGTGAAAAACTGAAAGTGCAACCCATTGCATTTAACCATGGCAAGGAGACTGGGAATATGACCGAATACAAACAGTGTAGTTATTCCCTCCGTAAGGCAATCAATCAGGCAAAACATCAGTATAGAGACAAAATGGAGTCGCAATTCAACAGCTCAGATATGAGACACATGTGGCAGGGTCTACAGACAATCATGGACTACAAAGGGAAAACCAGCCACGTCGCGGACATCGACGTCTTGCTTCCGGACAAGCTAAACACCTTCTTCACCCGCTTTGAGGATAACACAGTGCAACCGACACGGCCCGCTACCAAGGACTGTGGGCTCTCCTTCTCCGTGGCTGCCGTGGGTAAGACATTTAAGTGTGTTAACCCTCGCAAGGCTGCCGGCCCAGATGGCATCCCTAGCCGCGTCCTCAGAGCATGCACAGACCAGCTGGCTGGAGTGTTTATGGACATATTCAATCTCTCCCTAGCTCAGTCTGTTATCCCCACATGCTTCAAGATGTCCACCATTGTTCCTGTACCCTAGAAAGCAAAGGTAACTGAACTAAATGACTCTTGCCGCGTAGCACTCACTTCTGTCATCATGAAGTGCTTTGTGAGACTAGTCAAGGATCATATCACCTCTACCTCAAATAAAATAAAATAAAATAAAATTTTATTGGTCACATACACATGGTTAGCAGATGTTAATGCGTGTGTAGCAAAATGCTTGTGCTTCTAGTTCCGACCATGCAGTAACATCTAACACACTGCCCTTACCTGACAACCTAGACCAACTTAAATTTGCTTACCACTACAATAGATCCACAGACGATGCAATCGCCATTGCACTACACACTGCCCTATCCCATGTGGACAAGAGGAATACCTATGTAAGAATGTTGTTCATTGACTATCGCTCAGCAATCAACACCATAGTACTCTCCATGCTCATCATTAAGCTTGGGGCCCTGGGTCTGAACCCCACCCTGTGCAACTGGGTCCTGGACTTCCTGACGGGCCACCCCCAGGTGGTGAAGGTAGAAAACAACAACTCCACTTCCCTGATCCTCAACACTGGGGCCTCACAAGGATGCGTACTCAGCACCATCCTGTACTCCCTGTTCACCCATGATTGCGTGGCCACACACGCATCCAACTCAATCATCAAGTTTGCAGATGACTACCAACAATTACGAGACAGCCTACAGGGAGGAGGTGAGGGCCCTGGGAGTGTGGTGCCAGGAAAATAACCTCTCACCCAACGTCAACCAAACAAAGAAGCTGATTGTGGTCTTCAGGAAACAGCAGAGGGAGCACTCCCCTATCCACATCAACGGGACCGCAGTGGAGAAGGTGGAAAGCTTCTCCACTGCGAGTTGTGGCTGAACGACGTCATTGACTTCTTAGGGAGCAGCAGCTGAGGTGTTGGTTTTGGAGAGTCTGGCATGCCCAAAGTAAAAGGCCTGCCACTCAGGCCCAGAAACTAGGATATGCACATGATTAGTACTATTGGATAGGAACCACTCTGAAGTTTCTAAGAGTGTTAACATAATGTCTGTGAGTGTAACAGAACAGATATAGCAGGCGAAAACCCGAGAAAAATCCATCCGGAATTACTGTTTTTTTTGTCACATTGGCTCTGTTTGACAGTCTCCCTATTTATTTCAAAGGCAAGCAGCTCCGAGATTTCAGTACCTATGGCTTTCACTAGATGTCAACTAACTCTATACAAAACCAGGAAACGTTAGCCCTGACCAGAACGGATAGGGAGAGAATATGGTCCAGGGAGCTCAGATGTCAACAAGCTTTTGCAGGCGCGCAACCGAGTGCGCACTCCACTGTTTTTTCCTTTCTTATCGTTCAGGCTACAATCCGGTTGAAATATTATTGTAAATATACATAAAATAATACCTAAGGAAAAATTTAAATTGATGTTTGATTTGTTTGTAGAAATATGATAGGTATAATTTCAACGCGTTCTCTTCACGGTTCTATGGCCGACTCTACGGTGGATTTTATGAGCATAACGCGCCAACCAAACTGAGATTTATGGATATAATAAATGACTTTTTCTAACCAAAGAAGCATGGATTGTCTTCGTTGGACACTTGGGAAGCCCTCAGCAGAAGTTCATCAAAGGTAATCGATTTTATATTAGCGTTTTTATGCGTTTTGTGAGACCCGGGTTGGGTTATGGATTTATGCTAATGCATAAATATTAGAGGTGCAACCCTCAAACAATCAAATGTTGTGCTTTCGTCGTAAAGCCTTTTTGAAATCTGACAACACTGTGATATTGCCAAGAGTCAGAGGATTTGATGGCTATGAAACACTTGTATATTGATAAATTTTTTATAATTTTGAATTTGGCGCTTTACATTTCACCGGGTAGTGTCGGGAGTGGGGTGCTAGCTCCGTAAGAGGTTAAAATATTGTCTGTGAGTATAACAGAACTGATATAACAGGCGAAAACCTGAGGAATTTCTGTCCTGGAAAAAGTGTTTTTGACACATTGCCTCATTTTGAACCACTCCCTATTGAAAACAGACATATATGGGAGTAAGATTGCAGTACCTATTGCTTCCACTGGATGTCAACAGTCTCTAGACAGTGTTTGATGATGTTTAGTTGCTCTGGATGGTAATAGAAGAAGAATTTCGAACTGGTCATCGGATGTAAACAGAAGAGGATGCGCGTTCACGGGCTCGCGTGCGCTGTGGTTTTTTCCTTTCCTATCGTCCAGTTTATAATCCGTTTGAAATATTATAGTAAATATACATAAAAGTGTTCCTAAGGATACATTATCAATGATGTTTGATTGTTCTTGGACAAGTGTATAGGTATAGGTTGAACGTGTTCTCTTCACGGTTCAATGGGCGAGTGGACGCTGTATTTTATGAACATAATGCGCCAACCAAACGGAGATTTATGAATATAATAAATGACTTTTTCTAACAACAGAACCATGGATTGTCTTCGTTGGACACTTGGGAAGCCCTCAGCAGAAGTTCTTCAAAATGTAATTGATTTGTTTTCGCTGTGAAATGTGTTTTCTGTGAACCGTGGAGGCTTATGAATTTATCGTAATGGAAAATATGTTAGGTGCTACCCTCAAACAATCAAATGTGGTGCTTTTGCCATAAAGCCTTTTTGAAATCTGACAACGCTGTGATATTGCCAAGAAGCAGAGCTTTTGATGACTATGAAACACTTGTATATTGATGCATGTTTAATAATTCAACTTTTGGATTTTGAATTTGGCGCCTTGCATTTCACCGGGTAGTGTCGGGAGTTGGGCGCTAGCGCCCCACCACTCCGTAAGAAGTTAAACATTCATCAATATATAAGTGTTGCATAGCCATAAAAAGCTCTGATTCTTGGCAATATCACAGCGTTGTCAGATTTCAAAAAGGCTTTACGGCGAAAGCACAACATTTGATTGTTTGAGGATAGCACCTCTAATATTTATGCATTAGCATAAATTCATAACCAGCGCGGGTCACACCAAACCCATATCACAGCTAAAACAAATCCCTTACCTTTCGAAGAACTTTTGCTGAAGGCTTCCCAAGTGTCCCAAGTGTCACGATCGTTATAATGAGCGGACCAAGATGCAGCACGATTTCCATTCCACATGTTTAATAACAAAAAGTGGAACGTACAAATATGCAATACGGAAACACAACGATTGCTATATCTGTGTGGAAACAAGTGTGTGTGTGTGTGTGTGTGTGTGTGTGTGTGTGTGTGTGTGTGTGTGTGTGTGTGTGTGTGTGTGTGTGTGTGTGTGTGTGTGTGTGTGTGTGTGTGTGTGTGTGTCACACACACACACACACACACACACACACAGTTAAACAGACATACATACATTCAATAACCCACAACCCCAGTGTAGAAAATAACAAACATATATATGGTTCCCAATTAGAGGTAACGACAATCAGCTGCCTCTAATTGGGAACCATCAAACCCAAACATAGAAATACACCACCTAGAACCAAAAACCCCTCCTAACCAAAACACAAATGATAAGCCAGCCTGCTATCCCAGGCCAGGATGTGATATCAACGAAGACATCCAATGGTTCTTTTGTTAGAAAAAGTAATTTATTATATCCATAAATCTCTGTTTGGTTGGCTCGTTATGTTCAGAAAATCCAACGTCGAATCGCCCATTGAAACGTGAAGAGAACGCGTTCAAATATACCTATAAACTTTTCCTAAACAAATCAAAGACCAGTTATAATGCATCCTTACCTATCCTTTTATGAATATTAGCGATAATATTTCACTCGGATGGTCACCTAAACGTTATATAATTAAAATAAAGTGAGGCTCGCACCCAGTCTCGCGCCCGAGAAATCTTGTTGACATCTGAGCTCCCTTGACCATTTCCTCTTCCTATCCGTTCTGCTTACTGCTATCGCTTCCAGGCTCTGTATAAAGACTGTTGACATCTAGTGGAAGCCATAGGTACTGCAATCTCGGAGCTGGATTGCATTGAAGTCAATGGGGAGAGTCTCAAACAGAGCAAAGGTCACAAAAAAATGCAATTCCGGATGGATTTTCCTTTGGTTTTAGCCTGCTATATCAGTTCTGTTATACTCATAGACATTATGTTAACACTTTTAGAAACTTCAGAGTGTTTCCTATCCAATGGTACTAATTATGTGCATATCCTATTTTCTGGGCCTGAGTGGCAGGCATTTTACTTTGGGCATGCCAGACTCTCCAAAACCGTGACCTCTGCTGCCGCTCCCTAAGAAGTTAAAGAGCAGAAGGGAAATAACAATAGCGAGACTATACACAGGGGGGTACCGATGCAGTCAATGTGCGGGGGCACTGGTTATTTGAGGTAGTATGTACATGTAGGTAGAGTTATTTGTGACTATGCATAGATGACAACAGAGAGTAGCAGTGGTGTAAAGAGTGGGTGAGAGGAATTAAAAAAAATAATAATTAAAGCAGGAAGCACCAGAGACTCGTTATTCAAATAAGTGGTGAGATGAAGCAGATGCTAAGCTACAGGACTGTTTTGATAGCACAGACTGGAATATGTTCCTGGATTCTTCGATGGCATTGAGGAGTACACCACATCAGTCATTGGCTTCATCAATAAGTGCATTGATGACGTCGTCCCAACAGTGACCGTACGTACATACCCCAACCAGAAGCCATGGATTACTGGCAGCATCTGTACTGAGCTAAAGGCTAGAGCTGCCGCTTTCAAGGAGTGGGACACTAACCCACTCCTTAAGCTTATAAGAAATCCCGCTATGCCCTCCGACGAACCATCGAACAGGCAAGCGTCAATAGAGGACTAAGATCGAATCGTACTACACAGGCTCTGACGCTCGTCGGATGTTGTAGGGCTTGCAAACCATTAGAGACTACAAAGGGAAGCACAGCCGAGAGCTGCCCAGTGACACGAGCCTACCAGATGAGCTAAACTACTTCTATGCTCACTTCAAGGCAAATAACACTGAAACATGCATGAGAGCACCAGCTGTTCCGGAAGACTGTGTGATCATGCTCTCCGCAGGCGATGTGAGTAAGACCTTTAAACCTGGTCACATTAGTCAGTTTGGACTTCACTGACATTTTCAACCTCTCCCTGTCCGAGTCTGTAATACCAACATGTTTTAACTACTTAGGGAGTGGTGGAGCGCTACTGTACCACCCAGGAGACTGAAAAGATTTGGCATGGGTAATCAGATCCTCAAAAGGTTTTACAGCTGCACCATTGAGAGAATCCTGATGGGTTTCATCACTGCCTGGTATGGCAACTGCTTGGCTTCCGACCGCAAGGCACTACAGAGGGTAGATCGAATGGCCCAGCACATCACCGGGGCCAAGCTTCCTGCCATCCAGGACCTCTATACCAGGCGGTGTCAGAGGAAGGCCCTAAAAAATGTCAAAGACTTCAGCCACCCTAGTCATAGACTGTTCTCTCTGCTACCACATGGCAAGTGGTACCGGAGCGCCAAGAGGCTCTTAAATAGCTTCTACCCCCAAGCAATAAGACTCCTGAACAGCTAATCAAATGGCTACCTAGACTATTTGCGTTGACCTCCCCCCCCCTTTACAAACTGCAACGCTCTCAGTATAGTGATGCAGGTTTTAGATGTACACTTGTACACATGAAATTGTGTCATCCCAAACTTCCCCGGATTTCTTCTGCTACCCTCTGTTATTATCTATGCATTGTCACTTTAATAACTACCTATATGTACATATTACCTCAATTATTACCTCGACACTGGTGCCCCCGCACATTGACTCTGCACCGGTACCCCCTGTATATAGCCCCGCTATTGTTATTTACTGCTGCTCTTTAATTATTTGTTATTCTTATCCCTTACTTTTTTTTTAATTTTCTTAAAACAGAATTTTTGGTTAAGGGCTTATAAGTAAGCATTTCACTGTCAGGTCCACACCGGTTGTATTCGGTGCATGTGACAAATACAATTCGGTTTGATTTGAGAAGGTGCAACATCGCCTCTTCGACCTCAGGAGGCTGAAGAAATGTGGCTTTGTACCTAAAACCCTCACAAACCTTTACAGATGCACATTTGAGAGCATCCTGTCGGGCTGTATCACCGCCTGGTACGGCAACTGTACCACCCTCAACTGCAGGGCTCTCCAGAGGGTGGTGTGGTCTGCCCAACGCATCACCGGGGGCAAACTACCTGCCCTCCGGGACACCTACAGCACCCGATGATACAGGAAGGCCAAAAAGATCATCAAGGACAACAACCACCCGAGCCACTGCCTGTTCACCCCTCTATCATCCAGAAGGCGAGGTCAGTACAGGTGCATCAAAGCTGGGACCGAGAGACTGAAAAACAGCTTATATCTCAAGGCCATCAGACTGTTAAATAGCCATCACTAGCACATTAGAGGCTGCTGCCCTATATACATAGACTTGAAATCACTGGCCACTTTAATAATTGGAACACTAATCACTTTAATAATGTGTACATATTTTGCATTACTTATCTCATTTGTATGTACTGTATTATATCCCTTTCTACTGTATCTTAGTTTATGCCGGTCTGGCATTGCTCCTCCAAATATTTCTATATTCTAAATTCCATTAATCTACTTTAGATTGTGTGTATTGTTTGACATTACTTGTTAGATATTACTGCACTGTTGGAGCTAGAAACACAAGCATTTCGCTTCACCCGCAATAACATCCAATAAACAAGTGTATGTAAAAAAATCTAATTTGATTTGATTTGATTTGACAAGGTCAGGAGATACAGTACATGCAGTATTGAGATACCCGTCCTCTGATTCAGATACTTACCCTCTGTAAAACAGACTGTGGAAATAGGAAATGGACTTGGCCTGGTTTTCTAAAAGCATCTTAAGGCTAGGATCACCGGGCCCTGGACATTCGTGAACAATGTGTGATCACCCCCCACTTGGCAAAAACTGGTTGAATCAACGTTGTTTCAACGTAATTTGTCAATGTATTGTGACTTGGAAAATATGTGGAAAATACATTAGGATTTGAAAAAAGTCATATTTGGATGTGCAGCATCTTACTGTATACTTTATAAATATATCCATTTGGTCTCCTATCCAATACTTTAACCAAGCCCTGCTTAGCTTCAAAATCAAATATTTTTCACATGCTTTTTCACACAACAACAAGTGTGGACTAAGAGTGAAATGCTTACTTACAGGCCATTCCCAACAATGCAGAGAGAAAGAAAATAGAGAAATAATAGAAAAGTAAAAGACATAATAATAAAAGTAATATTAAATACACAATGAGTAATGATAACTTGGCTATATACTGTACATGGGGTACCAGTACCGAGTTGATGTGCAGGGATACGAGGTAATTGAGGTAGAAACTGTATGTGTATCTACCTCAGTACATATAACTAGGAATAAAGTGACAGATTAAATACACAATGAGTAATGATAACTTGGCTATATACTGTACATGGGGTACCAGTACCGAGTTGATGTGCAGGGATACGAGGTAATTGAGGTAGAAACTGTATGTGTATCTACCTCAGTACATATAACTAGGAATAAAGTGACAGATAGTAAACAGTAGCATCAGCATATGTGATGAAGCAAAAAAGTTTGTGCAAAAAAGGGTCAATGCAGATAGTCCGGGTAGCTATTTGGTTTACTATATAGCTAACTATTTATCAGTCTTATGGCTTGGGGGTAGAAGCTGCTTAGGGTCTTGTTGGTTACAGACTTGGTGCATCGGTACTGCTTGCAGTGCGGTAGCAGAGAGAACAGTCTATGACTTGGGTGGCTTTGACAATTGTTAGGGCCTTAATTTGACACCGCCTGGTATAGAGGTCCTGGATGGCAGGGAGCTGAGCCCCAGTGATGTACTTGGATGTAGGCACTACCCTCTGTAGCGCCTTGCGGGCGAATCTCAAGCAGTTGTCAAACCAAACGGTGATGCAGCCAGTTAAGATTCACTCAATGGTGCAGCTATAGAACTTTCTGAGGATCTGAGGGCCAGTGCCAAATCTTTTCAGCCTCTTGAGAGGGAAGAGGCGTTGGTGTGTGTGGACCATGATAGATGCTGAGTGATGTGGACACAGAGGAACTTGAAGCTCTCAACCCGCTCCACTACAACCCCGTCAATATGAATGGGGGCGTGCTCCAGTGGTGCTATATGTGATGAAGTGAAAATCTGAGGTCTGCACCCAACCCTAATCCGCTAATATAGAAAATGTGCTGTAAACTACATTCAACGACAGTGGAAATGTTTTTTGACAGGGGGTGCAGGATGTTTTTTGCCTGATTTAGATATGTTTCTGTTTATAATTTCCAACATTTTGGTAGGCTACTTGTTAGTCAAGTGTTCTGTAATTTGTTACATGAAGCTTCTCTTCTGTCATTATATGTTGCCCTTGAAGGCAAAATAAATGGTTGCTAATTATAAAAAAATATATACATATAATGTCATAATCAATAGAATAAATGCTTCAATCTAGTAGACATCGGTAAAGTTTTCTCTGTCATCTTTTATAGAGCAAAGACGTTTAGGGACTGGCGAGAAAATTAAATAACTAAACAAAAAAAACGGGAAAGATTTTCTGTGCGAAATTGCCCAAAAATATCAGTTTTACCAGTTGTAAGGAAATAGAAAGCTGGGGAAACAACCCAACATGTTTCTTATAAGATGTCAGTTCGGCTTTGATGCATATTTTCTGTGATTGAAATACTTTTAGCTTTTATGATTCTGATAAAGACAGCACTTCAACAGACCTTATCTAACTGAGCATTCGCATTCTCTTCAAGATGCTGAAAGAAAGAAATCATATTTCTTCACTCCTGCAGTGTGGAGTGCAATAGAGATTGTGTCATCTGTGGATCTGTTGGGGAAGTATGTGAATTGGAGTGGGTCCAGGGTGTCAGGGATGATGGTGTTGATGTGAGCCATGATCAGCCTTTCGAAGCATTTACTGGCAACATACACTAATGTTGAAAAGTCTGACGTCACTTAGAAATGTCCTTGTTTTTGAAAGAAAAGCAAACTTTTTGTAAAATAACATCAAATTGATCAGAAATACAGTGTAGACATTGTCAATGTTGTAAATGGCTATTGTAGCTGGAAACTGCTATTTTTTTAATGGAATATCTACATAGGTGTACAGAGGCCCATTATCAGCAACCATCACTCCTGTGTTCCAATGGCACATTGTGTTAGCTAATCAAAGTTTATAATTTTAAAAGGTTAATTGATCATTAGAAAACCCTTTTGCAATTATGTTAGCACAGCTGAAAACTGTTATGCTGATTAAAGAAGCAATACAAATGGCCTTCTTTAGACTAGTTGAGTATCTGGAGCATCAGCATTTGTGTGTTCGATTACTGGCTCAAAAACGTTCTTCTGAAACTCGTCAGTCTATTCTTGTTCTGAGAAATGAAGGCTATTCCATGCGAGAAATTGCCAAGAGAATGAAGATCTCGTACCATGATGTGTACTACTCCCTTCACAGAACAGCTCAAACTGTCTCTGACCAGAATAGAAAGAGGAGTGAGAGGTCCCGGTGCACAACTGAGCAAGAGGACAAGTACATTAGAGTGTCTAGTTTGAGAAACAGACACCTCACAAGTCCTCAGCTGGCAGCTTAATTAAATAGTACCCGCAAAACACCAGTCTCAACGTCAACAGTGAAGAGGCGACTCTGGGATGAAGGCTTTCTAGGCAGAGTCGCAAAGAAAGAGCCATACCTCAGACTGGCCAATAAAAAGAAAATATTAAGATTGGAAAAAGAACACAGACACTGGACAGAGGTACTCTGCCTAGAAGGCCAGCATCCAGGAGTCGCCTCTTCACTGTTGACGTTGAGACTGGTATTTTGCGGGTACAATTTAATGAAGCTGCCAGTTGAGGACTTGTGAGGCATCTGTTTCTAGCAAAACAGTCCTGTAGCTTAGAAATGAGGTAAAACAGATTTCAGTGTTCCTGCATTCAATTCACCGGCCACTAGGAGCTCTGCCTCTTGGTGAGCATTTTCTTGTTTGCTTATGGCCGTACACAGCTCATTGACTGCGATCTTAGTGCCAGCTTCGGTATGTGGTGGTAAATAGACAGCTAAGAAAAATATATTGGTAAATAGTATGTTTTACAGCTTATTATGAGGTATTCTAACTCAGGCAAGCAGAGCCTTGAGACTTCCTTAATATTAGAGAGCGCGCACCAGTTGTTAACAAAGAGGGGCCTAGACAGAACCAAGAAAAAAAACATGAAAAAAGCCATTATTTCTCCTCCACCAAACTTTACAGTTGGCACTATACATTGGGGCAGGTAGCGTTCTCCTGGCATCGGCCAAACCCAGATTCATCCGTCGGACTGCCAGATGGTGAAGAGTGAATCACTCCAGAGAACCTGTTTCCACTGCTCCAGAGTCCAAGGGTGGCGAGCTTTACACCACTCCAGCCAACGCTTGGCATTGTGCATGGTGATCTTAGGCTTGTGCGCGGCTGCTCGGCCATGGAAACCCATTTCATGAAGCTCCCGATGAACAGTTCTTGCGCTGACTTTCCTTCCAGAGGCAGTTTGGAACTCAAAGTGCTGCAACCGAGGACAGACGATTTTTACGTGCGACTCGCTTCAGCACTCGGCAGTCCCATTCTATGAGCTTGTTTGGCCTACTACTTCACGGCTGAGCTGTTGTTTCTCCTAGACGTTTCCACTTCAGAATAACAGTACTTACAGTTGATCAGGGCAGCTCTACCAGGGCAGAAATTTGACGAACTGACTTGTTGGAAAGGTGGCATCCAATGACGGTGCCACATTGAAAGTCACTGAGTTTTTCAGTATGTGCCATTCTACTGCCAATGTTTGTCTGTGGAGATTGCATGACTGTGTACTTGATTTTATACACCTGTCAGCAATGTGTGTGGCTGAAATAGCCGAATCCACTAATTTAAAGGGGTGTCCACATACTTTAGTGTATGTAATGCAGCAGAATCTTTTTTTTAAATTCGTTATTAATATTATTATTATTATTTTTATATTTGTCACTGACTACTACCATGGTACTATTTTGAGACCGATTATTGAGATCTATTAATTTGGGATGTGCACGGTTATTAGAATATTTATTTCCTATCTTCACCAACTGGGGGGTGGCCAGGACCCAGTTGCACAGGGCGGGATTCAGACACAGGGCCCGAGCTTAATGATGTGCTTGTAGGGTACTGTGGTGTTGAATGCTGAGCTATAGTCAATGAATAGCATTCTTACATTGGTATTCCTCTTGTCCAGATGGAATAGGGCAGTGTGCAGTGCAATGGCAATTGCATTGTGTGGATCTATTGGGGTGGTAAGCAAATTGAAGTGGGTCTAGGGTGTCAGGTAAGGTAGTGGTGATATGATCCTTAACTAGCCTCTCAAAGCAGTACATGATGACAGAAGTGAGTGCTACGGGGCGATAGTCATTTATTTCAGTTACCTTTGCTTTCTTGGGTACAGGAACAATGGTGGACATCTTGAAGCAAGTGGGGACAGTAAACTGGGATAGGGTGACATTGAAAATGTCCATAAACGCTCTAGCCAGCTGTTCTGTGCATGCTCTGAGGACCCTCCTATAGATTTTCCAGCCTGACATTGCGGGATCCAATTGTCCAAAACCACTTCCCAACCTTCAAATTTATGTACAGATAGGTCCATGCTTAGACCTCATGAATTAGTGCTGTGAATAAATTAATTAGGAATCTTATCTGAATTTCATAGTCAATGTTGTCAATGTAAGGATGGACTTTGAGAGGATGTGTAATATGTAAACAGCTGAGACAGAATGAAAGTGACCAGAAACTCTTGTTTTTCATTGTCAGTTAATCTCCTCTCAAAGTGTTCATTAGACTGGAGGAGAGCAACATGCATTCAGATCAAACCTGATCTGTGAGCCAGAGACACTCCACAAACCCAATTTCCGTTCTGCACCTAGTTGCTATTACGACAAAAGCGTAATTCCAATTTTCTGTCAAATGAAATTAAAATAGGATCTTATGATTTTTCTATTATTATTATATTATTTTTTTATGATGATGATGTGTTTCAAGTTGATAGCCACTTCTAGAATTTTATTGCTGGAGAAGATGCTCATTAAGTTGATATGACTAGTAAATGTATGTATGCAGTACTTAGGCCTATACTTAAGCAACGCCGAGTGCCTGGATAGAGCCCTTATTATCCGTGGTATATTGGCCATATATCACAAACCCTCATGGTGCCTTTTTGCTATTATAAACTTGTTACAAATGTAATTAGAACAGTCAAAATAAATGTTTTGTCATACCCGTGATATACCACGGCTTTCAGCCAACCAGCATTCAGGGCTCAAACCACCCAGTTTATAAATACAAATAAAACACTCAGAAATGCCGGCATCGTATTTTACAGAAGATATTATTTAGTCAATCATTAAAATAGCCAACAATTCTACTTTAATAATTGACTCTTAAGGTTATGGATGAAATAAAAAATAATATAACAATTTCACTGTCCCAATTTTCCTTACCATTACATATAAATATAGTGGTCCTACTGGCCATGATTGGTTTGCAGCACTGAAATGTCGGGAAATGTTCAGTTGTCATTAGGAAGGACATGTTGAGGAGCAGGTCCAGGCGCTGGGTTTGGGGAGTGGCGTGAGTGTATCTGGGGGAGCAGATTGTGTGGTCTGAGTACCAATTAAAACTGACAGGATGGAGGCCTTGGAATTGGTGAGCCGCCTGATTACACCTCTTCTCTCCAGTCCTCCTATTGACTGTGGTTAGGATGTAGCCTTCCATTTCCTGCAGAAATAAATTAAAAGTCAGAAGTAATTTGCCTGATGTGAGATGCAGGTGGATTTTCTTTCTTCAAACTTTATGAATACAATTTCCCCCAGCCTGGAAATCAATTGAACCCCCATCTTTGATGAGAAAGAGCTTATTTTCTGCCAGTGACAGTTTTGTGGCAGGAGAAAAAAAGTTGGGATTTGATTAAAGTGGAGATAGTGAGAGATTGAGGTCTTGTTCTTGCCATTGGAAAGATCAAGGCACCTAATCGTGTCTCCTGAGATGCTGGGGCAAAAACCATGCTACCTACACACAGAAACCTATCTTTATTTCTTGTGCTGAAATTTGTCCAGTAGTCTCCATTATAGGGAAGACGAGAAATGACAGTTTCTTCCTTTCGTATGCCCTTCTGTCTTTGAGTTCATCTGACTGTCCCTGCAAACAACAATGATCCACATTCCTTCCTAGGCTATATCAGTTTTATCTAAAATAATGCAGATTGTCTATATTTTTACATTTTACCTTAAACTACAGCATCATTATCTAAAAGATATAACAGTCATACTTTTTAAACTGTCTTCCCTTTGAGGTTGTCCTTGCTCCTCTTTGCCTTTGACACCCCCCTGTTTTTGTAGCTGTCCTCAAAATAACTTCCTTGTTGCTTGTTGCTCATGCTCATGTTGTTGTTCAGAGCAAGGTGAACCTCTTGAACATCAAAAAGCCTTTCATGTTTCTTTCATTTTAAATGGCAGCGTTTGTGTAACACCAGAAATCTGAAGCCTTAGCCCCACCAGATCAGCATGCTCATCATGGGATGACAGTTTGCTGAGGCGGGAGCCACATCCTGTGAGGGGATAGCACTGCTTGCATTGGCGGGGGAGAGAAGGGACAAGCAGGCCCTCTGCTCTTTGAGTGGCACAAATGAAATTCACATCAGGTGTGCATGATCAAAATCAGATAGCTCAGTGTCGGCTGTGTTTAGACGCTTCAGTTTGCAACTTCAAATAGAGATCCAACTCAAGTTATCCCATCTGGGAGTGTAGGGCCTTGCTTGAAGTGGTTCCCAGTTATGGTGACTTCACAAATAGACAAAAGAAAGGGTATCCTCAGAAGCAGTGAACGTGTCAGGACACTTTCACCTTTGTCAATTTTAGATGCTATTTCTCGATTAACTTTCAAGAGAGCCTACAACCTCAACACAATAATGGCTTAGATGTGATACATTTCAAGGAGCAGACATTGTGATTTAATTTTGAAATATAAATGCAACATGCAACAATTTCAAAGATTTTACTGAGTTACAGTTCATATAAGAAAATCAGTCAATTGAAATAAATTCATTAGGACCTAATCTATGGATTTCACATGACGGAGAAAAAAAGATGCATCTGTTGGTCACAGATACCTTAAAAAATAAGGTAGGGGCTTGGATCACCATTTGACTCATGCTGCGTGGCAGATCTCCTCGCATAGCCTGTGGAATGTTGTTCCACTCCCCTTCAATGGCTGTGCGATGTTGCTAGATATTGGCGGGAACTGGAACACGCTGTTTTACACATCGATCCAGAGCATCCCAAAAATGCTCAATGGGTGACATGTCTTGTGAGTATGCAGGCCATGGAAGAAATGGGACATTTTCAGCTTCCAGGAATTGTGTACTGATCCTGGGGCCGTGCATTATCATGCTGAAACATGAGGTGATGGCAGCGGATGAAGGGACGACAAGGGTCTCATCATGGTATCTCTCTGCAATCATAAAACGCAACTGTCTTTGTTGTCCGTAGCTTATGCCTACCCATACCATTACCCCACCGCCACCATGGTGCACTCTGTTCACAAAGTTGACCCCAGGAAAACGTTCGCCCACACGATGCCATCTGCTATCTGTCCGGTATAGTTGAAACCGGAAGTCATCCGTGAATAGCACACTTCTCCATTATGCCAGTGGCCATCGAAGGTGAGAAGTTGCCCACTGAAGTCAGTTATGAAGCCAAACTGAAATCAGATCAAGACCCTGGTGAAGACGACGAGCACGCAGATGAGCTTCCCTGAAATGGTTTCTGACAGTTTGTTCAGGAATTCTTTGGTTGTGCATACCCACAGTTTCATCAGCTGTCCGGGTGGCTGATGTCAGACGATCCCGCAGGTGAAGAAGCTGGATGTGGAGTTCCTGGCCTGGTGTGGTTACACGTGGTCTGCGATTGTGAGGCCGGTTGGACATACTGACAAATTCTTTCAAACGATGTTGGAGGTGGCTTATGGTAGAGAAATTAACATTACATTATTTGGCAACAGCTATGGTGGATATTCCCGCAGTCAGGATGCCAATTCCACACTCTCACATATGTGGCATTATGTTGTGTGACAAAACTGCACATTTTAGATTAGCCATTTAATGTCCCCAGCACAAGGTGCACCTGTGTAACGATCATGCTGTTTAACCAGGTTCTTGATATGCCACACATGTCAGGTGGATGGATTATCTTGGCAAAGGAGAAATGCTCACTAACAGGGATGTAAACAAATGTTTGCACAACTTGCACAACTTACGAGAAACACGTTTTTTGTGCATCTGGAAAATGTCTAGGTTATTTTATTTCAGCTCATATAACATGGGCCCAACACTTTAAATGTTGCATTTATAATTTGTTCAGTTTCTAGAGAAAAATAGAGAGAGCAGTAATGTGTGCCGGAGTAGCCTGACAGGCCATGCAGTCTAAGTGGCTATAAACAAAATTAATTTTCCCTTAACAAGCTCAACAGGACCCTCAGAGGGGATGTGACACATAAACACCTACTCTCTAGGGTGACAGGGAATGTCTGCCACCAATCAGTCATGCCCTATGGTCAATGGAAACAAGGCCACTATGTGATTTATCAAAGAGAAAACAGAATAGGCATCACAACATGTATCACGTAACTTGTTTTCATGTCTTATGCTAGATACTATTTATATGGGATGTGAAATAGAAATATGTATGCGAAATCATCTGGAAATGAATTTAATTATATTTTCCAGAAGTGCCTTTTCTTATATTACTTAGAGTGCAATGCATCACAAATATCATGTTACAGTAGACAGACAAAGGTATGCTTCCTCCCCCTCTACACACATACACACACTTAGACTGTATCTCCCTTGAAGGCACTTGCAGTGTTTTGAAGATGCGTTCTCTGTCACAGAAATCATTTGAAACACCCCTTTCAGAATGCCATAGCTCTCTTTGGGCTTTGATCAAAGCCAACAATGTCAATTTGGAGAGAACTGCTGTGAAGTAACGTATGATGAAACTGTCAGAAAGTTGTTTCTGCTCTCCTGTGCATTCTAAAATAATCATTCTGTTACTGCCTCCCAAATGTCTTATATTTTTATTTGCAAGGGTTCTCTATGGTTTTCTACATATGGAGTGGCATGGAACACAATGGATAACATTAACCGTACAATACTCTAACTTGATTGTTAGCAACACATAATGTGAAATTATGAGTGACATTTTGGTTGAATACAATGCCTTTCCACTGCAGTACATACTTTTAACTGGGGTATCTTTACTAATCACTAATGTGAAGCACATAGTCTCAGTCTTGGGGGTACACTTTGAGTCATTGTATGAATAGATTTTTGCAGAACACTTTGTTCGCTTCATGATGGCCCAGCTGAGTTTATAGATCGGCACATGCTCTTGCAGTAAATTGTATGCTTTATAAGACATGGAATATAATCCTAAGTGAAGCTGGCAGGGTAGATATTTAAACATGGATGGACGGCACCATGAGCCAACATAATTTAACAACAGATTAATCTTTACACTAATGCAGTCAATAATATTAAGGAAGCTACAAAACCTAAATGAATGAGAGGTAATGTGATGCCACACTCTTTGAAATCTCTACTAGTCAGCAGAACTGCTTATGCCAAGTCATTGCTCTTCTTTTTTTCCTGAGGGATGTGTGCTTGATTAAAGCTGGGCTCAATCCACAGATTTGGTCTACCAATGCTATTTCCAATGGCTGGAAAAGTGAGAATCTCCATCACTAAAATGCCCATGATGACATTGACAAGGACACAACATTTTTCCATTAGTTAAATATAATGTATTAGTTGGCAAACTTTGGAGATCGTTGCTTTGGAAATTATGATAGTCTAAGACAGCAGCATACATTCTTTTTCTTCTTCATTTTACAGAAGATTAACAGTTATGGGTTGCTTTCGTTGCGACCAAATAGCTTCACTCACCATCTTAGTCAGCTTAAGTGTGGATCTCTAAAATATAGATCCTTTGATATATAGAGTTTGATATTTAAACATCAATCAGATTTTTTGTGATACACCAAGTCCTTACTTGGTCATCCGAGAACGAAGCACTTAATTGGTGAATGTTAAGCACTGTGCCTCAGCAGTTTTTTTGCGTCAGGAACAGCACTTGTATGCAGACACTGAAGGCCTGTAGCTTCCTGATGACTTTTCTACAGCCACAACTCAATAGTAGGCTCTTTCCCATTCTGCTTCAGTGCTTTGGCTCCCAGGTCTCTTTGGCCACACAGGTTTCAGAGGGAGTTATGGGAAGTGATGAGATGCCCAGGTCTCCATCACTAATGCAGAGCCTCCTAGTAACCTTACACAGTGACCTTCNCCCCCCCCCCCCCCAAAAAAGAATGTGTGCACAGTTTCTTCCCTCACACCTGACAGAGCTGTCTGACCTGCACTTTAACTACTCTCATTCTTGAATACACTAGTATCATTAGTTTGAAAACTATGGAACATACTGTAGTAACAAGTGTGCTTTTCCAAACAGCATGAAAAGATACATCAGCATTTGTGCCCTATTTACATGTGTGTGATTCACTTAAAAAAAATATCTGACTTGTTTGCAGACCTTCTTGATCTCACCTGCGGCAAACTCTATAAGAGAGTTATGCCTTCAGGATATGATATGCAAATGAAATATACAGTAACTCTTGACTTCCAGATGCACATACCAACTCGCAGCATTCCATTTTGCTGTAGTGGGTGGCACACATTGAATAGTAGATGGACTTAATTGAGGATCATCGTGTAGGCAACAAAAGCATGACCAACAGCAACAAGCAAGGGTAACATAAACAACAACAAAACAACACAACTTGTTCAGATGCACAGAGCAAAATCAGAGCAACTGTAAAAAATACATTGCAGATGACAGATTTTCTCAATCGAGTACAAGCGATTTTTGGTTCTGTCTTTAAACATATCTATAGCAGAACAGCAATGATCAAATGCTAAAATATATTTACAGAACCTCTAATCAATTGCGTTAGTACTTGACTTGCATATCTTAGACTGGGGTGCATATCAGAGCAAAAACCAAGCCATGAGGTCAAAGGAATTGCCTGTTGAGCTCCAAGACAGGATTGTGTCGAGGCACAGATCTGGGGAAGGGTCTAAAAAAATTCTGCAGCATTGAAGGTCCCAAAGAACACAGTGACGTCTATCATTCTTAAATGGAAGAAGTTTGGAACCACCAAGACTCTTCCTAGAACTGGCCTCCCGGCCAAACTGAGCAATCAGGGCAGAAGGGCCTTGGTCAGGGAGGTGACCAAGAACCCGATGGTCACTTTGATAGAGCTCCAGAGTTCCTCTGTGGATATAGGAAAACCTTCCAGAAGGACAACCATCACTGCAGCACTCCACCAATCAGGCCTTTATGGTAGAGTGGCCAGACGGAAGCCACTCCTCAGTGAAAGGCACATGACAGCCCGCTTGTAGTTTGCCAAAAGGCACCTAAAGGACTCTCAGACCATGAGAAACAAGATTCTCTGGTCTGATGAAACCAAGATTGAACTCTTTGGCCTGAATGCCAAGCGTCACGTCTGGAGTAAACCTGGAATCCATACTGTGAAGCATGGTGGTGGCAGCATCATAATGTTTTTCAGCAGCAGAGACTGGGAGACTAGTCAGGATCAAGGGAAAGATGAACAGAGAAAAGTACAGAGAGATCCTTCATGAAAACCTGCTCCAGAGCGCTCAGAACCTCAGACTGGGGCTATGGTTCACCTTCCAGCAGGACAACAACCCTAAGCACACAGCCAAAACAACGCAGGAGTAGCTTTGGGACAAGTCCGTGAGTGGCCCAGCCAGATCCCGGACTTGAACCCGATCGAACATCTCTGGAGAGACCTGAAAGTAGCTGTGCAGCGAGGCTCCCCATCCAACCTGACAAAGCTTGAGAGGATCTTTAGAGAAGAATGGGAGAAACTCCTCAAATACAAGTGTGCCAAGCTTGTAGCGTCATACCAAAGAAAACTTGAAGCTGTAATCTCTGACAAAGATGCTTCAACAAAGTATTGAGTAAAGGGTCTGAATACTTATGTAAATGTGATTTCAGTTTTTTTTTATTTTTATAAATAGTCAAACCAGTTTATGCTTTGTCATTATGGGGTATTGTGTGTAGATTGATGAGGGGGAAAAAAAACAATTTAATAAATTTTAGAATCAGGCTGTCACGTAACAAAACGTGGGAAAAGTAGAAGAGTACTTTCTGTATGCACATAGTTCTGTACCTTGTGGACTCTATTTTGAAAATCAACAACATTCCAAAAAAGGCTTGTACACAATTGAGAAAAACTGCAATTTAAGAGGAACTACAAAATTGTTAGCAAATAAAGCAAAATATTGGTATTGTACTGTATTGGAATAATGTTTATTAAACTGAAATAATTTCCTCACCTCAGGTAACCCAATAAAAAAATGGCAAAGGGAAGCATAAGACACCCTAACTATAAATGAGTCTTTCTCAATGGCTGCAGCACAACAAACGTAAAATACAGTTTTGCATGCACAGGAGGACCTACAACCAAATTAATAAATGGTTTAGTAAATGAGAAAGGTGTGTGTGTGTGTTTGTTGATGTGTTCGTGTATAGGAGTGAGAGAGCAAGACATATTTTATTTTCATGCATGTTTAATGTGATATGCACCCCATTAAGTTCCGTGAAAATATACATAGCAGGAAAAAGCAACTTCAATTAACAAGTGAGCAAAGACTGCTTGCCTCTGATTGCAAAGGGGAAACACAGGACAATAAATATCATTTACAAGACATCGAATTCAGCCTCCTTGTTTGGAAAATTAAATGCACAATACAGTGTAAGTAGAGCATGTTTATGGGTGGAAGCGGTGGTTATAATTGATTGGTTTAAACTAATCTGTCCTACCTCCATTTGGCTTACGGAAAACAATGGACAAGGCTAATAGCCTTTAACCCAGTCAAGACAACAAGAAAAAAGAGACAGACTTCCGAGTGTTTGGGAAATAACCTGGGTTATTCATTATGCTCAAAGAAGAAAAGGTTGAGCACGGATTTGATAAACCCAAGATTAATACTTGTAATTGCTGCTATTGTGACTAATAATGTTACATTTGTTATAGGAATCCCTAATGGAAAAATACAAATTCAGAATTCTTCTATACTCCATGGTTCACTCTCCCTTATGAAGAAATAATTTCAATTTCACCTCTGGATGAGCATCTACTCAGGAGTAATTATTTCAATAAAATAAATGGTTCTGTCATAGAATAGTTTGCAGCACATCAAGGAAGAAAAAAATATGATATGTATGAATCAGTTAATTACGCTCGACTGTAATGATGACAAGGAAAGTAAATACAACATGAAATTATGATGGTGTTAAAGGTGTGGGACACGTGTAACTTTTTATTATCGAACACTGTCCTGGTCCATCATGGTCAACAGATTTCATAAAGCTGGACCTCTACAAAGCTTGTATAAAGGAGTTAAGAGGATGCGGTGTGGCAGATGATTGAAGAGCATTGTGATTCAAGGGCCCACTGGGTTATGGTTAATCATGTCAACCACCTAAATTCAGACATATTTATCTGCTGTCATGGAGATATGGCGTTTCATGCCAGGGTGCATATTGGGCAGTTGAGATGATGAGAGATGTACTCTACTAGGGCCATTTAACGTCATGGTAACAAGGGAGGAGGCTGCTCATCACATTGTCTGTCTGACACCACTCCTCACATGAAGGTGAAATGTGAGGCAGGATGTTTTCACATTGAGGTGACCTACAAGACTGAAAGAAAACGCAAATGTACTTTTGCATTTGTGTTTTCAGATGGTTCATCATGAAGCGTTGTGAACAAAGGGCTGGATTAAATTCGTATCGCCGGAGTATTGCGGAAGATCCGCATTATAGCTAGATTGAGATTTAAAGGCAATGTTCGCATGTTCACGGAGACTGCATTCATGGTAAACAGTGCACATGTCGGCTTAATCGGAAATTACCTTTAAATTCTAAGGGGGATCTTCCGCGATACATCCGCAATACGGATTGAATCCAGCCCAATGTGTGGTAAGGGTTAAGGACCTCCTAATATTACAAAACAAAATGTGAATATAAAAGCAAAACATTGTGTATTTTCCAGTGGGACATAAAATGTATAGGAATTCCATAAAGATAACAGAGAGGTGAAGGACAGTACAGCAACACAACACACATAAGTGCAATACATGGTTATGAGCATGTTCATTCCAGTATCTAGTCGTGTACCACTTAGTGTAAATGTCACCTTGTTAGTATTACAGTTGTCAACTCAGAGGTCTATTTATCAGCTGAGACATTGTAAAATCTGGTTTTGATTTACAACACCATTACCAGATGATATTGGGACACTGGTCCAGTGTCAAAAGAGCATATTGTTATGTTGTTGTTCATGACAAAGTGGTTTGCCAGAAGGGATGGTAATTAGATCTGCTTTCAGTTGACTCCAGGCAAGGGAATTATTGGTAATCATCCATGTAATGCAGTGCCACTCATTTTTCTGACAGCTCTGTGAAACAACGGATCTGCTTTTTTAGTCATTTTAATGCATATTTTAATGTACATGCTAGCCCAGTGAATCAATTTCAAAAGCAGAGCAGTTTTAGGTCCATCACCTGAGAAGATACTCATGGACGTTGGTCAGCAGTATTTGTTAATTTCGGTTTTACAGAACACAACCCATTCAGTTGGGCATCTGTTAACTGCCTGCTGCCTGCCAAGTCCCAAGAAAAACAACAATAAGACACAAAATGTTGAGAGACTCTAAAAGGATGTCATTATTAATTAAAGCACCCCATCTCTGCTCTTAAACCATTCATCTTCTCCAGGCTAGAGTCTTCCTCTCTGCATGAGTGGTCTGCTGTCTTTGTGTGGTGCCATTTAATAAGCATCCCTGTACCCCTAGGGACCTGACCATGGTCCTTTCAGTAACTGCGTAGTGGCTAGAGTCATAACAGCACAGGACCATCTCCATCGCCTTGCCTGCAATATTCTGCAGAAAAGAGGGAACCCCTCTTCCAAATCTGTGAGCTGTCAGCTTCTCTTTAGAGTATGCATTTATTCTTCTCTGGTGCTTTTACTTATTTATCAGAAAATATGCGTCAAGGGGTTGACTTGCAAGAAGACATGCCAAAACGCACAGACAACTAGCAGTGTCAGGGCAATTAATACTTCACTAGACACTATTCTCTGTAAATGTACAGCCTCATTGATCATGTCCTCAGTCAGTGTCAACCTCTATTTTGTAAGTGAACACAAAGAATGCTGGGCCTTGGTTAATTTGCTTTACCTGTAAAAATAAATACAAATAAAACTTTAAACAGTGCAAATCTATGAACCAATGAAGAAACCTCATGTCCTCGAGTGGAAGCTGTTCTGTACCAAACACATTTTTATTCTGGTCAAGTATGAAAGGCTCAGTGTTGTAATATATTTGTCTTATTTCTAATATGTGAGAGGCTTTGCCATAATACGAAACAAATCACATTTTGAAGGCACTGGATCAAACATTCACAGGAGAGGCAGATTAATAAATAAGAATGCATAAAGGGTGAATATAACATGAATATAACAGACTTGCCTCCCCTCAGTAAAATGTCCCTTGTGAAATGTAGTTTTTATCATTGGATACAAATTCATAATTTCATGTAGTTAATGCAGGTTTTATTTTCCCGTAATGGCCTGCAACAATTCCATTTCAAGAATAGGTCATCATTAAAATGTGGGAAAAAACTGAGTAACTGTTACAATTAGTAAGCCTTCACAAAGGGTCCATAGTGGTTTCGTAAGATGTATGGTAAAACAACTCAATGCATTCTTAGCTGACCTTCATCCCATATAAACAAGGTCAGACAGACAGTGTGTAACCCTCACAATCACCAAGGGTTTGTCTATACGTGTCTGTGTCTGTGTCTGTGTGTTTGCCATTTCAGTGAGAAACAGACATTGTGGCTATGTGCTTAACAGGGGAGGTGGTATTCAATACACGTGTCTGCATTCAATCTGCCCAGTGGATCCATCAGCTGGGCCAATCAGGCCCCTGAGAAAGGGGAAAGCAACCCCTGTTAGAGCCACGTTTACTCTCACTTTCAAATGGGGCATTAATGATTTATAGATGTTTGCTTTAAAAAGTCATTGGCATTAATCCCATGGCTCATTAACTGTTTAATTAAAATTAAATTCTGTGTTAGGAGTTAAGCAGATTGAGAGTATTTCCTCCTGGTGGGTGGTTGTTGAATCACCTCATTTTAGGAAATGCTTCATGTGTAATAACACGTTTGAGATGCGCAAACACCACACAATTAGAAATATACAACTGAAATGCACTTTGCTGTGTGATTATAACAAGTTATAGATCATGATATTAAGAGTAGGGTTATAATCATAGTATAACAAAGCATATTGTTATTATTTTTCTATGTTATATGTCACAAATTAAAGTTTCTACTATGCATTATTAGGAAAGAGCCTACCTTAGATACTACTAATACATAGTAGTGGTGTACTCTAAAACATTACTTTATCATATTTATCTCTCAAGCTTGGAAACCTTAGTTCCTATCATCAGGGCTATAGCCTGAATCTTTGTTCTACTTAAATGTCTATGACTCAACTCAGGGCTGACAGTTAGACAACAAATAAGATAGAGCGTGGGGGATTTTAATGCAACAGTGATATGTGATAACTAAGAGTCTATGCTTCCTCACCAGACTCAGTGGTTGTAGAGTGCTTTAAATTGCTTTCTAAATGGGTCGTTGTTACCTAATATGTGGTTTTGCTGTATGTTTGAACAACCTGAGGGAGAGATGCACTGAGAAGTAAAAAATCGAAGATTGATCGCAGAACTCCTTGTTGAAATACAAGCCCAGTCCTATCCCAGGTTTTCATAGCATTTAAAATAGCAACTCAGTAATGTCAAACATAAGCACTTTGCAGCACAAGATGCAGTCTGAAAGTGCTAAGAAATTAAAGATGATCAAGGGTATAAATGATTGTTTTCCAAAATAGCTCTTTACAGACAGTATTTGGTGCCACCTTATAAATTGACACATCTGTATTATGCTGAATATTTGAAATATGATAATGCATTAACTACTTAGGGAGTAGCGGCGCGCTAGCGGGCCACTCCCGACACTACCCGATGAAATGTATGGCGCCAAATTCAAAATCCAAAAGTTGAATTATTAAACATTCATCAATATACAAGTGTTGCATAGTCATCAAAAGCTCTGCTTCTTGGCAATATCACAGCATTGTCAGATTTCAAAAAGGCTTTACGGCGAAAGCACAACATTTGATTGTTTGAGGATAGCACCTCACATATTTTCCACATTAGCATAAATTCATATCCAGCGCGGGTCACACAAAACCCATTATAAGAGCTAAAAAATATCACTTACCTTTCGAAGAACTTCTGCTGAGGGCTTCCCAAGTGTCCAACGAAGACATCCAATGGTTCTTTTGTTAAAAAAGTCATTTATTATATCCATAAATCTCCATTTGGTTGGCGCGTTATGATCATAAAATCCACCGTTGAGTCGCCCATTGAACCGTGAAGAGAACACGTTCAAATTATACCTATAAACTTTCTACAAACAAATCAAACATCATTTTTAATGTATCCTTAGGTATCATTTTATGTATAAAATGTAATATTTCAACCGGACGATAACGTGAACAATAGGAAAATTGAGTGGTGCGCGCTCACAATCTCGCGCCCGTCAAACGTTGTAAAAGTGGTCCCCTGACTACTTCCTCTTTCTATCCGTTCTGCTTAGAGCTAGACCTTCCAGACTCTGTATAAGACTGTTGACATCTAGTGGAAGCCATAGGCACTGCAGTCTCGGTCCTACATAACATTGTATGCAATAGGCAGCTTGGAGAAAAAGGTCTACAAAAAAAACTGCAAATCTGGATGGATTTTCCTCGGGTTTTCACCTGCTATATCAGTTCTGTTATACTCACAGACATTATCTTAACGGGTTTAGAAACTTCAGAGTGTTTCCTATCCAATAGTACTAATTATGTGCATATCCTATTTTCTGGGCCTGAGTGGCAGGCATTTTACTTTGGGCATGCCAGACTCTCCAAAACCGTCACCTCTGCTGCCGCTCCCTAAGAAGTTAAAGTGTACTTCCAATTAACTTCACAGGGAGCGGTGGGTCGCCCACTCCCGACACCACCAGGTAAAATGTAAAGCGCCAAATTCAAAATCCAAAAGTTGAATTATTATACATCCACCAATATACAAGTGTTTCATACTCATCAAAAGCTCTGTTTCTTGGCAATATCACAGCGTTGTCAGATTTCAAAAAGGCTTTACGGCGAAAGCACTACATTTGATTGTTTGAGGGCAGCACCTCACATACTTTCTCATAGCCATGAATTCATTAGCCAGCGTGGCACACACATAACACATTTCACAGCGAAAACAAATCAATTACCTGTTGAAGAACTTCTGCTGAGGTCATCCTAAGTGTCCAACGAAGACAATCCATGGTTCTTTTGTTAGAAAAAGTAATGTATTATATCCATAAATCTCCATTTGGTTCGCGCGTCATAGTCAGAAACGACAGCCTCCACTAGTCCATTGAAACGTGGCGCGAACTCGTTCATCTTATACCTATAAACTTGTCCAAGAACATTCAAACATAGTTTTAAATGTATCCTTAGGAACACTTTTACGTATATTTACTATTATAAATCAACCGGAATATAAACTGAGCTCTAAAGACCGTAAATAAGACACTGTGCGACTTCTCGGGCGCGCGCCCTGGGTACTGTTGTCATCAAGGGGGGACCCACTAGTTTGGTCTTTTTCTCTGGTCTAAAGCATCCAAAATGGAGGAAAACACCATCTCGAGGCTGTTGACATCATAAGGAAGCGACCTGTACTGCATTCATATGCCCTTATATGGTCATTTTCATGAGGGAGGGGTTCCCAAATGAGCAATGTGTCAAAATCACTTTTTCCAGGACAGACATTCCTCGGGGTTTTGCCTGCCATATCCGTTCTGTTTCACTCACAGACAAATGGTTAACAGTTTTGGAAGATTCAGAGTGTTTCCTATCCAATGGTACTAAATATATGCATATCCTATTTTCTGGGCCTGAATGGGAGGCATTTTACTTTGGGCACGCCAGGCTCTCCAAAAACGGTCACCTCATGCACTGCTCCCTAACAAGTTAACCAATTCAAACATTGATTTGTTTTCACAATATATGTTTCAACCAATTTCAATTCCCATCACAGGTATTTACAATTAGTGAATAATTCAGAGGTCTGAATTTGCATCATACAATTGTCTTCATAGCTAGGACACGTGTTGATACAAGCCTTATTTTATGAGGTACCACATTGTTTTCTCTCTTACTACTCAAGCAAAAACACTTGAAAATGCCTGCACTTTGTTTGGATGACAATAACTGAGTGGTTTTGGGTTGTGACGTTCGTACTAATGCCTTTGCTAAGTTGACTTTTATACTAATGTCTTTGCTAAGTCTGGCTGGGGTCCAGAGGAAAGTCAAGCTGGCAGACGCCTCTACATCAATATCCAAACTAGCCACAAGGGTCTAGAGAAATGATCAGGAACATTAAAGATAGCAGCTGGTAAGTTGATGTGGGCTTTTCACAGTGAACTGGGGTTTAGATTAATTTAAATGAGGAGCCACAAACATGAATTTATGTTGAGTGTTATCCTTACTTTTTTGTACAGAAAGCTCCCACCATTATCACCTATGACCGCCAAGTACTTTTGAACTACGAATCGACAGCTACTTACCTCGACTTCGACCTCGATTTCGGTTCCTACATCAACTCTGACTTAGCTGTTCAATTGTTTACTCCATTGTTTGGGCTACCCAAGCACCGCAAGCACAGACGCGGGAAGGCTTGAGTCCTTGTTAGACTCGTCCTGCACTTCCCTCCATTTTATTGGCAAATGTCCAGTGAGCGCCATTCAAAAGTTTCCTACCAAAAGGACGTGAAAAGCTTTAATATTCTATGCTTTTCTGGAACATGGACATACTACTCAAGGGTTTCTCATGGTTCGTCTCGAATGGACAGCGGAGTCGGGCAAAACCGAAGGGGGAGGGGTGTGTCTCTTTGTAAAGAACAGCTGGTGCGCTGCTTCAAGTGTAAAGGACGTCTCAAGCTTTTGCTCACCTGGGCCCAGATTCACAAAACACGTCTTACGCAAAAACTTATAGAAGTTTCTGAAGAAAAGAATAAGAAGTTCATAAGATAGTAAGTGCAATTCTTCCAACATTTCTTAAGAATAAATTTTCTTCTCAAATATCTTCTTACATACTTCTTAACTATCTTTTTAAAATTATAACAGCTAGCAAGGACAATCATGTTAGCATATTTCTTACTGCGATTACTGGTCAAAAATATTATCTTGGATTTAAAACAATCAATACTGAAACTTTGAGATGAAATTTGTGAGTGAATTACAGTAGCTTATTTTCTCACTTCCATGATTTTAAGACAAGGGTTTAGCTATCTTGGAATTAAGAACATTTCTAAGAAGATATACAATAACAATCTAATTTCTTCTCAACAATTTTCTTAGGAAAAACTTACGAAGAAGCAAAATATTTTCAGATATTTTATTGAGGAATATAAATTTTTCATGAGTTTCTTTTTAAGTATAAAGTTAAGGAACAAAATGCACCTAAGACACTTAAGGTTTGTCGATCAGGACCCTAAACTAGAATACCTCATGGTAAATTGCAGACCTTTTTATCTACCAAGAGAGTTTTCATCTGTAATCTACACTGCTGTTTACATCCCACCACAAAATGAGAATGGCACTAAGCAGGCACTCAATGAGCTGTACAGGGCCATAAACAAAGAAGAAAGCGCTCATCCAGAGGCAGTGTTTGTAGTGGGGAGACTGACATGCATTTTACCCAACTTTTATCAACACGTCTCCTGGGCCACTCTGGACCACTTTTACTCTACCCACAGAAACACATACAAGGCCCTCCCTCGGCCTCCCTTCGGCAAATCAGACCATGACCATCCTCCTGCTTCTTGTTTACAAGCAAAAACTCAAACAGGAAGTACCAGTGACACGCTCAGTACAGAAGTGGTACAACAAAGCGAATGCTAAGCTACAAGACTGCTTCGTTAGCACAGACTGGAATATGTTCAGTGATTCATCCGATAACATTGAGGAGTTTACCACATCAGTCACGGGTTTCATCAATAAGTGCATCGACCACATCTTCCCCACATTGACCATACGTATGTACCCTAACCAAAAGCCATGCATTTCAGGCTATTGCAGACTATTACAAAGAGAAACGCAGCCGTGAGTTTCCCAGTGACGCAAACCTCCCAGACGAGCTGAATGGCTTCTATGCTCGCTTTGAGGAAAAGAACACTGAGCCAGGTACGAGAACACTGCTGTCCTGGACGACTGTGTGATCTAGCTCTCTGTGGCAGATGTAAGACTTTTAAAAAGGTTAACACTCGCAAGGCCGCTGTGCCAGATGGAATGCCAGAATACCGACCAGCTGGCAAGTGTCTTCACGAAAATGTTCAACAATCCTTGTCCCAGTCTGTAATCCCAACATGTTTCAAGCAGTCCACCGTTGTCCCTGTTCATAAGAACTCAAAGATATACCTGCCTGACCAACTATTAGGCCTGATCACCGATGATGATGAGATGATGAGCCTACAGGGAGGAGGTCAGAGACCTGGCAGTGTGGTGCAGGGCAACAACCTCTCCCTCATAGTCAGCAAGGCAAAGGAGCTGATCGAATACTGCAGGAAATGGAGGGGTGAGCACGCCCCCATCCACATCGAAGGGGCTGTAGTGTAGCGAATCGAGAGCTTCAAGTTCCTCGGTTTCCACATCACTAATGACTTAAAAATGTGTATTTGTATTTATTAATGCCAGGGCAGCAACTACAATTCCTGGGGTCTAGCAACATAAAACAGTTACATAGAGCTTAAAATACTACATGACATTACATTTCATAGCATGGTCTTCTCACACCAGCACAGTCGTGAAGAAGGCGTGACAGGCGGTGTCAGAGGAAGGTCTGGAAGATTGTCAAAGACCCCAGCCACCCAAGCCATAGACTATTCACTCTGACACACACACACACACACACACACACACACACACACACACACACACACACACACACACACACACACACACACACACACACACACACACACACACACACACACACACACACACACACACACACACACACACACCAGAAGCATACCACCCTGCGTCCTACTGCTGGCTTGCCTCTGAAGCTAAGCAGAGTTGGTCCTGGTCGGTCCCTGGATGGAAGACCAGATGCTGCTGAAAGGGTTGTTGGAGGGCCAGTAGAAGGCAATCTTTCCTCTGGTCAAAAAATATCCCAATGGCCAAGGGCAGTGATTGGGGACATTGCTCTGTGTAGGGTGACGTATTTCAGATGGGATGTTAAAATGGGTGTCTTGATTCTCTGTGGTCACTAACCCCTGATGTCCTGGATAAATTCCCAATTTGGCCTTCATACCATCATGGTCACCTGCTCATCTGCACCTTCCAATTAGCTCATTCTTCCTTTCCCCTGTAACTATTCACCAAGTCGTTGCTGTAAATGAGAATGTGTTCACAGTCAACTTACCTGGTTAAAAAAATAAGGCAATTCACACACTACATACGCTCACACAAACAAAACATACACACACTTAGTCCTGTGTGGCTCAGTTGGTGGAGCATGGTGCTTGCAACGCCAGGGTTGTTGATTTGATTCCCATGTGGGACCAGTATTAAAAAGTACAAAAATATATCACTCAGTACTGTAAGCCACTCTGGATAAGAGCGTCTGCTAAAT
>QNTS01000144.1:144477-158242 GCA_003317085.1 Hucho hucho
ACTAGTATGCAAGTAAACACACTTGCATACTGATGCCACACACACTTTCATATGCTGCTGCTACTCTGTTTATTATCTATCCTGATAGCCTAGTCACTTTTAACCCTTCCTACCATGTACATATTACCTCAACTACCTCGTACCCCTGCACATTGACTCGGTGCTGGTACTCCTTGTATACAGCCTCGTTATTGTTATTTATTGTTTAATCTTTTCTATTATTATCTGCACATTAAAATGGTGACGGACGAAATGGCAGCAGTTTTACGGGCGTCCGACCAATTGTGCTATTATGTGTTTTTTTCTGCGTTATTTGTAACTTATTTCGTACATAATATTTCTGCCACCGTATCTTACAGCAAAAAAGAGCTTCTGGATATCAGGACAGCGATCACTTACCTTGGATTAGACAATTTTTTCAAGCAAGAAGCACAGGATATACTGCGAACACCCGACAAGGCCGACATCCCCGTTATTGGCAAGAGAAAGAGACGCAGGTACAGAGAACACAGAGCGGGATGCCTCGTAAGGATCAGAAGAAGGCGAGTGGGAATGCTGTCGTTACCGTCAACATTACTCGCCAATGTACAATCATTGGACAATAAATTAGACGAGGTACGATCACGAATATCCTACCAACGGGACATCAAAAACTGTAATATCTTATGTTTTAAGGGTGTCCTAAGTAACTGTACTGACATCTTGTCTTAACCTCTTAGGGATGAGCACACGAGGTGACCGTTTTGGAGAGCCTGGCGTGCCCAAAGTAAAATGCCTCCCATTCAGGCCCAGAAAATAGGATATGCACATATTTGGTACCATTGGATAGGAAACACTGAAGTTTGTAAAACTGTTAACCATTTGTCTGTGAGTAAAACAGAACGGATATGGCAGGCAAAACCCAGAGGAGTTTCTGTCCTGGAGAAAGTGGTTTTCACAGAGTGCCTCATTTGGAACCCCTCCCTCATGAAAATGCCCATAAAAGGGCATATGAATGCAGTACCGATCGCTTCCTCTGGATGTCCACAGTCTCGAGACAGTGCTTTGATTCTGTTCAGATGCTTTAGAGCAGAGAAGAAGAGGGAATAAGGAAGTGCCTCTTTGGAACTCTATAGGAGTGGATGTGCGCTCTCGGGAAGCGCGCACTGTGTTTTTTACCGTCTTTAGAGCTCAGTTTATATTCCGGTTGATTTATTATAGTAAATATACGTAAAAGTGTTCCTAAGGATACATTTAAAATGATGTTTGATTGTTCTTGGACAAGTTTATAGGTATAAGTTGAACGAGTTCTAGTCACGTTTCAATGGAGTAGTGGACGCTGTAGTTTCTGATTATAACACGCGAACCAAATGGAGATTTATGGATAAAATACATTACTTTTTCTAACAAAAGAACCATGGA
The DNA here is from genome assembly GCA_003317085.1 of Hucho hucho. Lineage (NCBI taxonomy): Eukaryota > Metazoa > Chordata > Actinopteri > Salmoniformes > Salmonidae > Hucho > Hucho hucho. The sequence goes on from QNTS01000144.1 coordinate 145,879, forward strand.
TTGTCTTCGTTGGACACTTAGGAAGACCTCAGCAGAAGTTCTTCAACAGGTAATTGATTTGTTTTCGCTGTGAAATGTGTTATGTGTGTGCCAAGCTGGCTAATGAATTCATGGCTATGGGAAAAGTATGTGAGGTGATACCCTCAAACAATCAAATGTTGTGCTTTCGCCGTAAAGCTTTTTTGAAATCTGACAACGCTGTGATATTGCCAAGAAACAGAGCTTTTGATGAGTATGGAACACTTGTATATTGGTGGATGTTTAATAATTCAACTTTTGGATTTTGAATTTGGCGCCTCACATTTCACCGGGTAGTGTCGGGCGTGGGGCGCTAGCGCCCCAGCAATCCCCAAGAGGTTTTAAGAGGACCACAATGGAAATAAGTCCCAGACTTTGTGTGTTATCCTCGAAGATTTTATTCATGTGCATGTATGGCTTTTCAAGTTTTATGTGTGCTTGTTTTTTAAAATGGTCGAATTAATAAACTAAACTAAAAAAAACGAAAAGGAAACCGCTCAGACAGAGGTGGCGCTCCTAGTGGCCGGAGACTTTAATGCAGGGAAACTTCAATCAGTTTTACCTCATTTCTATCAACATGTTAAATGCGCAACCAGAGGGAAAAAGATCACCTGTACTCCACACACAGAGATGAGTACAAAGCTCTCCCTCGCACTCCATTTCGTAAATCTGACCACAATTCTATCCTCCTGATTCCTGCTTACAAACTAAAATTAAAGCAGGAAGCACCAGTGACTCGATCTATAAAAAAGTGGTCAGATGAAGAAGATGCTAAACTACAGGACTGTTTTGCTATCACAGACTGGAACATGTTCTGGGATTCTTCCGATTGCATTGAGGAGTACACCACATCAGTCACTGGCTTTATCAATAAATGCATTGAGGACGTCGTCCCCACAGTGACTGTACATACATACCCCAACCAGAAGCCAATGATTACAGGCAGCAGTTGCACTGAGGTAAAGGGTAGAGCTGCCGCTTTCAAGGTGCGGGACTCTAACCCGGAAGTTTATTTTTATTTCACCTTTATTTAACCAGGTAGGCTAGTTGAGAACAAGTTCTCATTTACAACTGCGACCTGGCCAAGATAAACCAAAGCAGTGCGACACAAACAACAACACAGAGTTACACATGGAATAAACAAACATACAGTCAATAATACAATAGAAAAAAAAGAGAAAAACGGAAAGCTTATAAGAAATCCTCCTGTGCCCTCTGACGAACCATCAAACAGGCAAAGCGCCAATACAGGCCTAAGATTGAATCGTACTACACCGGCTCCGACGCTCGTCTTATGTGGAAGGGCTTGCAAACTATTACAGACTACAAAGGGAAGCAGTCTGACCACCCTTCAAACTGGACTGCTCTCTGATAAAAATGTATTTATTTATTTTTCCTTTATTTAACCTTTCGGTTACTAGTCCAACGCTCTAACCACTAGGCTACCCTGCCACCCCTTATGATTAAGTGTGTGGGCTGTTGGTACATTAGAACAGCTTACAATGTGATTGTCATACAAAATGTGTTGTCCTGAGTTCCAAAAACCACATAACTTTGCACCGTAATCAGCACATTCATCCAGTGCACCTGCCAGTAATTCCCTCCATCTCTGGATACACTCAATTTTGCTCTCCAGGTATGGCCCGGGTTCACAGCACAGCAGAAGGCCTGTGTCCTGAGGCATACAGAGTGCAAACTTTTATGTGCTGGGGATCAATTGTGGAAATGAATGAATAAAAAACAGTAATAAACTTCATTAGATAAAGCACTGACTAGAAAGTATAAGTTAATTCTTCTTTTGTACGCTGTTACGAGTGTCTTGGTTAATAAACACGTGGAAATAGTGTGTCCTAAAATGAATACCACTTTACTAATAGAAAGCCTAAACATAAAATAACTGTACTGACATGGCTGCAGCAAAAAGAAAACAGACACCAAACACCATGGCTATTCTACAGCATCATACGCTTGTCCTTCTGAGCCCATGTCTGGGTCTTCCTCGCTCTGGTCTGTGATTCTGTTGTGATTCCTGCTTCCTCGATTCCATCCTTCGTCAGTTAGAGGCCTGAAATGTGGTGGGTTCTTGTGGGACCATTCTGGCTCCTGGTCAGAGGCCTTTTGAGCTGCCAAGCGAACAAAGGCCATTGGTCCCCTGTGAGTTATTCTACTGTGGCTGGCTGGACTGTGGCAGAGGCCCACTGATTTATTGCCTTTGGCTACAGCACTTTCCAAAGAGAGGCAGTCTGGGATGTCATTTGTTTAGAGCACATTTGGCAATGACTGGCCTCTTGGATTTTTTAAAATTCAACCAACAGAGGCGGAATGAATGTAGGATATCAAAGATGTGTCAACTATGAGTTATTTTTTTCATAGAAGAAATAGGTGTACTAAAGCAAATGTAATCATGCAGCTCATCACCCTACACAGAACACAATACGAGTAAAGCTATGAGATTAAACAGGATGTAACTCTGTCTATGGATTGTGTAGTAAATGTGTCAGAATCATCTAATAGAGTTATTGCTGACACCTCGTAAAGCCTCGGCCACTGTTATATAGACAACAGGATATTATTTCATGGTTGCTCCTATAAGACACACATCATGCATGCAGTGCCTTATCTGTCAAAAGTACTAGGTCTCACTGTTCTTGTTCAATATGGCTGTCTTATTTTCTGTTTTAAACTTTGTCTACTGGGCACTTCAAGACATCTCAGACATTCTAAGATGTCTTTCTGTCACACAGTTTCTAGGTAAAGTTTTCTTTCTTGATACTTATAGACAGGGGAAAACTGAAAGCTACAGTTGAGTGGCAGCATTTTGTTTTGCATTTGTCTCCAAACAGATGCATAGCTGTCATTCCTGGTCCCATTGAAGACTTGTATCAAATATAATCTCTTCAAAGACTATTCCCATGGACTGGTGTTTACTGATACAGCTTTTTCAGGTGTCTGTCAAATCATATTGTGGAGGGAAATGTAGCAAACACTTCAAATATATGAGTTTAAATATAGATGGGGCCATGAAAAAGAATAACTCATGTCAAGTATTTCTAAAGCTAAACAATTGAGGTACCGTCACAATTTCACTAGATCAGTGTTCAGTCCTTGTGACTATGTACATTACATGGGTATTTATTGTTATATGAGAGTAACACGTTTTTGTTTAGCACATTTATGATTTGCAATTAATTTCACTAATGACAATGAATGATCAAGGACATAAATTAACACATAATAAGACAACTCTGTTCAACAGCAAAATATTCACATCCTAAAGACGTGTAGTGTTGAACAAACTCTGATACAATTTGACCTATATCATTGTTACAGCAATGTCACAATGTGATTTGTTTTTATGCTATAACATGAGAACAAACAGCACTTGTTAGAATGACACCCTTGATTTAGCTTATTTTTTTTACTTGAATAATAAGCCGAAGCATCTGTTCAGAAAAATGTCTCGGACATCCGACCTACAGTTGTCCTTTGTAATATTTGGAATCAATCAGCTCTTGGCTTGGTATGGATTTGCAATAATACACCTTACACCCTATTAACAATTGTCTTGTCTTAAGGGTAAAAAATGATTTGCCACTATGTTTAACAGCAGAGAAAACCCCCTAAATGATATTTTTTTCAACTTGAAATGTGATTACTTTTCCTAGAGTGACCCTAACATTAGAAAAAGTGAAACATCGCCTTTGTTCATTCCATGAAAGCTGCACACCAGGGTACAAAGATTGTCTTAGGGTCATTTTTGACCTGGCAGTTCTAATCATTTACACACCACAAAAACCACAAAGACACACACACACACACACACACACAATGAGAAATTGAGAATATGTGTGCTACTGATTGAACTCAGACAAAACTTTCTTGTGCATGTGCAGCATCTCCCCTCCACGTCCCCACACATGACTCAAGTTCACAGTTCATTTCTTGAAAGTGTTGTTTACTAATGGGGAATGCAGTCAGAGGCTATAAAGATGCTGCAGATGACAGTCCCAGTTCTCTCTTGCTGAAGCCATGAGCGCACGTTTCAGTGCCCAACAGGTCGTAGATCTGATTTTTTTCAAATGTCCAGGAGGAACAAGAGAACAATGATTTAGAAGAGGAGGAGGTATCTGAAGAAGAAGATAAGGAAGAATACAACCCCCCCTTGCACTCCTCGCAACAATGGGGAGAGAGGCCTTCTCATCCAAGTTTGCCTTCACTCACACCACCACTCTAGTTTCTTACCTCCCAAAGAGGAACAAGAATGTGGTCCTCCTGAGCACACTGTACAAAACGGCTGAGATCAGTGATCGTGAGGACAGGAAGCCAGCCATCATCCTGGACTACAACCATAACAAAGGAGGCGTGGACAACCTGGACAAGGTGATTGGAACTTACAGCTGCAGGAGGATGACTGCCCGCTGGCCACTGGTATTGTTCCATAACATCATTGATGTGTCCTCATACAATGCCTTCGTTATATGGAACAACTCTACCTGGATGCCTGATAAGCGGAACAAGGGGAGGGTGTTCCTGGAGCAGCTGGGAAAGGCACTTGTAACCCCATACATTCAAAGAAGGGAGCGCCTCCTCCGCACAACAGCCTCTGCAGTGCTTGTGAAAGCTGTTCAGTGGGCTGAATCTTGTCCTGATCCACCTGAGGCTGCAGCTGGGGCAGGCAAGAGGAGGAGATGCCAATTCTGCCCTCCAAAGAAGGACAGTAAAACAAATACTATGTGCTGCACATGTGAGAAATACATCTGCAAAGTCCATGCACCCACACTTGCAAATTGTCCTACATGTGCTAATTAGAGTTGATTGATTTATGTTCTTTACGTTTTTATTTTGTATCTTATTTTATTTGTTTTTATTGTTGTTGTTTATAGACCTTATGGGTGGGGGAAATGGGTAAAAAAATGGGAGAAGACTAGTATTTTGTAGAATTCCTCATTGTACAGTATATAAGAATATATCACTATGTTGCTAAAAACGTTCAAGACTTATTGTTTCCCTTCAATAAAATGCATTCAAAACTACTTTCTGCACATGTCTGCTACTTTCTTAGGCTATATAAGTGCTATCTCTTGCAAAAAATGTTTATGTTTACACCTATGCAAGTACATTTAGCAATAATAATAATAATAATAAACCTTTACTTTAGTAAAGAAAACAATTATGACAGGTGTGTTGTAATAAAAATGAGTGGTGTCCACTGATTAAATGCAGTCTTTCTGCATTGTGAAGAGGAAACATCCAGATATTCACAAAGTTTGGGATGAATGACAGGTTGTTTCTTCATGCAAAATAGATTTGGGGTTTAAGCTGCTTCATTTTATGGGTTAAGTGAAGGCGGATCATTTTTTACCCTTAGGACAAGGGGAGTATACGGAATGTTAAGACTACAAGGTTTAAAAGAGCAATCAAAACCTTTTAGTCACATCAGCCACCTACAGTTGAAGTTGGAAGTATACATTCACCTTAGCAAAATACATTTAAACTCAGTTTTTCACAATTCCTGACATTTAATCCTAGTAAGAATTCCCTGTCTTAGGTCAGTTAGGATCACCACTTTATTTTAAGAATGTGAATGTGAGAATAATAGTAGAGAGAATTATTTATTTCAGCTTTTATTTCTTTCATCACATTCCCAGTGGGTCAGAAGTTTACATACACTCAATTAGTATTGGGTAGCATTGCCTTTAAATTGTTTAACTTCGGTCAAATGTTTTGGGTAGCCTTCCACAAGCTTCCCACTATAAGTTGGGTGAATTTTGGCCCATTCCTCCTGACAGAGCTGGTGTAACTGAATCAGGCTTGTAGGCCTTCTTGCTCGCACACACTTTTTCAGTTCTGCCCACAGATTTTCTATGGGATTGAGGTCAGGGCTTTGTGATGGCCACTCAAATACCGTGACTTTGTTGTCCTTAACCTCTTAGGGATAACCGGGGCACTAGCGCCCGTTCCCGACACTACCCTGTGAAATGTAAGGTGCCAAATTCAAAATCCAAAAGTTGAATTATTAAGCCATTTTGCCACAACTTTGGAAGTATGCTTGGGGTCATTGTCCATTTGGAAGACCAAGCTTTAACTTCCTGACTGATGTCTTGAGATGTTGCTTCAATATATCCAAATAATTTCCCTCCTCATGATGCCATCTATTTTGTGAAGTGCACCAGTCTCTCCTGCAGCAAAGCACCCCGACAACATGATGCTGCCACCCCCGTGCTTCCCGGTTGGGAAAGTATTCTTCGGCTTGCAAGCCTCCCCTTCTTCCTCCAAATACAACGATGGTCATTATGGCCAAACAGTTCTATTTTTGTTTCATCAACCCAGAGGACATTCGTCAAAAAAGTACAATCTTTGTCCTCATGTGCAGTTGCAAACCGTAGTCTGGCTTTTTCATGGCGGTTTTGGAGCATTGGCTTCTTCCTTGCTGAGCTGCCTTTCAGGTTATGTTGATGTAGGACTCGTTTTACTGTGGATATAGATACTTTTGTACCTGTTTCCTCCAGCATCTTCACAAGGTCCTTTGCTGTTGTTCTGGGATTGAGTTGCACTTTTCGCACCAAAGTAAGTTCATCTCTAGGAGACAGAATGCATCTCCTTCCTGAGCGGTATGATGGCTGCGTGGTCCCATGGTATTTATACTTGCATACTATTGTTCGTACAGATAAATGTGGTACCTTCAGGCATTTGGAAATTGCTCCCAAGGATGAACCAGACTTGTGGAGATCTACAATTTTTTTCTGAGGTCTTGGCTGATTTCTTTTGATTTCCCCATGATGTCAAGCAAAGAGGCACTGAGTTTGAAGGTAGGCCTTGAAATACATCCACAGGTATACCTCCAATTGACTCAATTAGCCTATCAGAAGCTTCTGAAGCTTGACATAATTTTCTGGAATTTTCCAAGCTGATTAAAGGCACAGTCGACTTAGTGTTTGTAAACTTATGACCCACTGGAATTGTGATACAGTGAATTATAAATCAAATAATCTGTCTGTAAACAATTTTTGGACAAATTACTTGTGTCATGCAGAAAGTAGATGTCCTAACCGACTTGCCAAAACTATAGTTTGTTAACAAGAAATTTGTGGAGTGGTTGAAAAACGAGTTTTAATGACTCCCACCTATGTGTAATCTTCTAACTTCAACTGTATATCAGGCCACAAACATGTTGCTAAAGAAAGAAGAATGTAAATCCCATCAAATTGCTCTTTTATTGAAGTGCTATGAGATCTTCATGGGAATGGCAAGTGTTGTCATATCCAAGCAGACCATAAAAATATGCTGAAACAAATTAGGAAATCCTATATTGCTGTGCAACAAAGCTTTCCATAATTTTTTGGGGATGAGTACAGCTTCCCAGTTTCTATTGTAAGAATATGAACATGCTAAAGTGAAAAGTTTTGAGTCAATTTATAGTAGAGTTCCTAATGTTTCTTCTAAACATGTAATAAATATGTATTTTTCCCTATATGAACCTAATACTGGTCATGCTTAATGAGTGGTGTTGTCATTTTATGTTTTAGAACATACAGCATTTGATATTAGGGATTTCCACAATGACTTAAATAAAACCAAGAGTCTTTACAATTTATTTGGAAGTTGCTACCTACCTGCATGAGACACACACATTAGTTTGGTCTCTTTCCTGTCAGGCACAAAAGTAAGACCCAAGTGCAGACGTAACAATGTTTATTGTAACAACAGGGGCAGGCAAACAACAGGTCAAGGCAGGCAGGGGTCGATAATCCGGAGTAGAGGCCAAGGAACAGGACGGCAGGCAGGCAGAGGTTGGGTAATCCAGAGGTGGAGCAAAGGTATAGGACGGCAGGCAGGCTCAGGGTCAGGGACAGGCAAAGGTCAAAAACCAAGAGGACGAGAAACATTGAAAATGGAAAAATGCAGTATCTAAGACACAAAACGCAGGAAGGCTTCAACAAACAAGACGAACTGGCAACAGACAGACAGAAAACACAGGTATAAATACACAGGGGATAATGGGGAAGATGGGCGACAGCTGGAGGGGGGTGGAGGCAATCACAAAGACAGGGCGTGACACTTCCCATACAATCACAGCAATAAAACAATGTCCAGTGTGCTTAATCAAAGTTTTTCCTCCTCATCACTTTCCACTGATTTGTGAACTTGTGTACCATGGGTAAACTAAATATAAGGATCTGCAAAGAAGCATCTGTGCTACTAGAATGAATGACCATTACCAGTCCAATAGGAGTGAGGATATAGTGCTGCAGTAGAAATGCAAGCATTGTAAATTGATGTCAGAGCAAACCAGACCTCTGTGGATGATACTTTGGACAAAAATTGAGGACACGCCTTATCCAGCTTGCCTCTAGTCTACTCAAGAAATGCAAAAAGCAAAGACATTTATGGATGTATTATGTATCTAGCCTAAGTTTTTTTGGGGGAGTGGGTTAGATCAAAGTAAACAAGTCATCTGCGGCCATGGGCTTTATCCTTCAAATAGTAAAAGATTCAGCTCCTTACCATGATGTCTTTGGCTCTGCTCATGGCACATCACTACATTAGATCACACATCGTTATCACCCAGTGTGTCCCTGCCAGTGACAATATGATCACAGACCACAGCCAGTCCTACAGTAGCCCGTGTACCAGGCTTCTCTCTCCAGAGGCCACACTGGAAACAAAACAGGGTATAGATGTGTAGAAGAGATAGGGGACATGTTGTTTATTTTGATATTTCTCATAAAGATTATACATAACAGGTACTTTTCATAAATGTGTTTTGCAGACAGAAATGTAACCATGCCATGGTTTTGCTTGATTTGATAGCTTGAGCCAAGATGCATAGGCAGGGGAAATGAAGTGACAAAACTTTCAAACTTCAAAACTTGTGGTCATACTTCACATTACAGTGCCTTTGCTGTGTAATTATTATTGTATACATAATCGAAACATTTTGAAAATAGTATTATAAATGACTTGCTTAACCTGCTATGGGAAATAAACTACTGACATTTACTGTTTTTACATCTATTAATCTGCACACAAGGGTAATCGTGAAAACATATACTAGGTGTACAAAACATTAGGAACACCTGCTCTTTCCATGACATAGACTGATCAAGTGAATCCAGGTGAAAGCTACGATCCCTTATTAAATCCACTTCAATCAGTGTAGATGGAGGGGAGGATACAGGTTAAAGAAGGACTTTTTAGCCTTGAGATAACTGAGACATGGATTGTATATGTGTGCCATTCATAGGGTGACAAAATATGTAAGAGCCTTTGAACGGAGTATGGTAGTAGGTGCCAGGTACTCCGGTTTGAGTGTGTCAAGAACTGCAACGCTGCATGGTTTTTCACACTCAACAGTTTCACGTGTGTATCAAGAATGGTCCACCACCCATAGGACATCCAGCCAACTTGTCACAACTGTAGGAAGCATTGACGCCAACATGGGCCCGCATCCCTGTGGAACGCTTTTGACACCTTGTAGTCAATGCACCGATGAATTGAGGCTGTTCTGAGGGAGAAAAAGGGGTGCAATAGTTGGAAGGTGGGAAGGTGTTCCTAATGTTTTGTACACTCAGTGTATGTTAACTTCTTAGGGAGCGGTTCCCGAGGTGACGGTTTTGGAGAGTCTGGCGTGCCCAAAGTAAAATGTCTCCCACTCAGGCCCAGAAAATAGGATATGCACATAATTAGTACTATTGGATAGAAAACACTCTGAAGTGTTAACATTATGTCTGTGAGTGTAACAGAACAGAAATAGCAGGCGAAAACCCGAGAAATATCTATCCGGAATTACTGTTTTTTTGTCACATTGGCTCTGGTTGACAGTCTCCCTATTGAGTTCTATGGCAAACAGCTCCGAGATTTCAGTACCTTTGGCTTCCACTAGATGTCAACAGTCTATATATAAAGCCTCAGAGAGATTGGAGGAAGCAGGAAGAATAGGTAAAGGATATGGCCAAGGTAGCTCAGATGTCAACAAGTTTTCTCGTGCGCAAGGCTGGCTGCGCGCCCCACTTTATTTTACTTATATAACGTTTAGGTGACCATCCGAGTGAAATTTTATCGCTCATATTCATAAAAGGATAGCTAAGGATGCATTTTAACTGGTATTTGATTTGTTTAGGAAACGTTTGTAGGTATATTTGAACGCGTTCTCTTCACGTTTCAATGGGCGATTTGACGTTGGATTTTCTGAACATAACGCACCAACCAAACAGAGATTTATGGATATAATAAATGACTTTTTCTAACAACAGAACCATGGATTGTCTTCGTTGGACACTTGGGAAGCCCTCAGCAGAAGTTCTTCAAAAGGTAAGGGATTTGTTTTCGCTGTGAAATTTGTTTTATGTGAACCCAGATGGTTTATGAATTTATGCTAATGGAAAAATATTGGAGGTGCTACCCTCAAACAATCAAATGTTGTGCTTTCGCCGTAAATCCTTTTTGAAATCTAGTGCCCCACTGCTCCCTAAGTAGTTAATGCTACCAAATAAATGCAAAAACATATCCCATAGTATAATATAGAATATCTGCCATTGGAATGTTTGTCACCTTCAACATTTGGACTTTAATAGCAGGTGAGGGATGGAATATGACCTGGCGCGAGAACCGGATTCGATGCCCTCATGAAAGAACATGAGTTTCTGCCAGGCCATTGTTATCCATACGAAGATGAATGGCTATCCAGCTAATGAACATCTTCCTAACCTGCAGAAGGACTCCAACAGACACTGGCACCTTGAACTAACCATCAAGCAGAGCAGCTGCTCTGCTCCAAAAGATTTTAAGGATGACGCAAATATAGAACGATAGTGGATAGGAATGCAAATGTAATTGTAATAGTTGAATACTTAGTATACAAATGCTGAAGTTCAAATTCTTGACCTACACTACGCCATCAGCACACTAGTATTCTCTATGAAGACTGAGATAACTTACGATAGATACTGTATGTTCCAAAATGTGTTCCAGTTTATTGCATTTTGCTGAGAACATAAATGCATCTCAAAGTCATACATTCAGGAAAGATGCAGATATGTATTTTTAACAGTCTGAAGCAGAGGTGACACCACATGTTCAAAAGTGGTGTGGCAAAAGGTGCATGTGTCTTTTCTGGGGCCTGAAGGTTTTCCTTTTCATCTGTGCTATGACTATAGGGCTGGGTTTTTTCTTGTCGGGTCATGTGAATTGGAAACACTCCCGACCTAAGGTGGATCAAACCATTTCAAACTACCACAAACTTTGTTATCATTCATTCTGAATCTGTTAATAAAAGAGCCAGAGATAAAACATTCAATGGACAACATACTCTGTAGTTTAGTGAACTACTATAGCAGGGCTGAGCATTATGCAAAGAATGGTTACAATGTCTTTAAATAGGAATGTCACTCTATACACATAATGTTAAGCAGTGGACTTTGAAATATAATATTTGTTCATCTGATTACAGTGCTATTTTGCAATTATTTATTTTGTAAACTTCATGTAAGGCAGGGTTACATTTAATACCATACACAGTAGACTTTGTAACAACTTTTTTGAATGTATCGTGAAACCAATTTTTTCATCATCTGATTAGTGTTCTTCTGTAATAATTCATTATGTTAAGTCCTACTCCAGTCTCCTGTTCACCTCATATAACACCTGAGTTACTTAACAAAGGTCACAACTCCAGGGCTTTAAATTAAACATTTTCATTGAAGCACTAGTGCTCCCAACTTTAAAAAGTTAGGATCACAACATAAAATCTAGGAGAACCAGAATATATATATGTTTAACTTTTTAGAGAGCAGCGCATGAGGTGACCGTTTTGGAGAGCCTGGCGTGCCCAAAGTAAAATGCCTCCCATTCAGGCCCAGAAAATAGGATATGCACATATTTGGTACCATTGGATGGGACACACTCTGAATTTTCTAAAAGTGTTAACCATTTGTATGTAAGTAAAACAGAACGGATATGGCAGGCGAAACCCCGAGGAATTTCTGTCCTGGAAAAAGTGGTTTTCACAGAGTGCCTCATTTGGAACCCCTCCCTCATGAAAATGCCCATAAAAGGGCATATGAATGCAGTACCGATCGCTTCCTCTGGATGTCAACAGTCTCGAGACAGTGTTCAGATATTTTTTGGATGCTTTAGAGCAGAGAAGAAGAGGAAATCAGGAAGTGTCCCCTCAGATGTCAATAGAAGAGGACGCGCGCTCTCGCCAAGCGCGCTCTGTGTTTTTTTCCGTTCTTATAGCTCAGTTTATATTCCGGTTGAATTATTATAGTAAATATACGTAAAAGTGTTCCTAAGGATACATTTAAAATGATGTTTGATTGTTCTTGGACAAGTTTATAGGTATAAG
>QNTS01000144.1:159269-178705 GCA_003317085.1 Hucho hucho
ACTTTTAGAACATTCAGAGTGTTTCCTATCCAATGGTACTAAATATGTGCATATCCTATTTTCTGGGCCTGAATGGGAGGCATTTTACTTTGGGCACGCCAGGGTCTCCAAAACGGTCACCTCGTGCGCTTCTGCCTAAGTTATTTAACCCTCTGTTCCCCTCATGTTTTTGTGTGTGATTGTTTGTGTTTCATCGGTTCCGTGTTTTCGAGTGGTTGGTTTTTCCCCCACTCATGTATTTTGGAAATATTGAGTAAAGATTTTGAAAACTCATATTCGTTGTCCTGCGCCTGACTCTGCCTTACCAGCATCACGGAGAACTTTGACAATATTAGGTTTCTACATTGTGTAAAATCAATACCTATTTTGATGTTTTACATTGAAAATTCTACACTGTCTCTTTAAGAGCGTCAAGTTTGTGAGTGATAACATGCAAGAGATCAGTCATTAATTTATTGCTATGATCATTGATCTTCTAAAGAAGCTATCCCTTCCCTTTATTTCTGTGCCCCCAAATGTTTAGATATACCGGTAAAGTAACCAGGTTGTTAGCGAGCTAATGAGTTAACATGACTGCACAAGGTGTAAATAAATGTCCGTGAGTTGTTTTGGAATGACCCGCGACATGGTTTATTAAACGTTTTGGTCCACCAGCCATTGTGTCAGGTAGATGAAAAAATGGTATTGGGTAGCAGCAGCAGATTGTTTCATCTTCTTTATCCTGTGCCAAACACATTTATTTAGTGAGTCTAAATTATTCACGTTAGCTGCTCGCTGCATGATTGCATAAACCTAGCTAGCTAATGTTAGCTAGCTAGCTATCTATTTAGGCTACTTAAGAAAACGTTAGTTGTTTTGTTAGCTATAGATTGGATCATTCTAGATAGTTTTAGAGAATGATTAAACTACTTCTATTAACTGCTTTTATTAACACACCTTGTATTCCATGAAAATATGTGTTCGCACTCTCACGAGGTAGGCAGGCAGGAGAAGAGCATGAGTGAGCTAAGAAAGAAGCAAAATGCAGAGTGCAGAGTCAAACAACAAGGTTCTGGTGCAACCAAACATAGTTGTTGAGAGGCGTGGTTGATGAGGCTCTGTAGGTTGTGGCTAGGAGACCACTGTGACTGACAAGTGAATCCACCTGTTGCAGCGAGTGTGGGGGTTACCGTTGGTGGTAGTCGGTGCCATTTAAGATGAGGGATATTCCATCATATTCCATTCACACAGCTCAATGTAACATTGATAGGTTTAGGCTACTACATGATGCTTGAATTTTCCCTGTACCCATCATGAGGTTGTTACATCCTAGCCTATGAATGAAAGTTTACAACGTAGGTGCACAGGTCAAGAGAATGTTTAGTAATCAAGGTGACAGACAGTGACACATTCAATACTGTCTTGCACACTCTTGCCTGCATCTAGCTGATCTAGAGTGTAATCATTAGTCCAAAAGTTGCAAACAAGAGTTTCTATTGGACAGATTCATGTATGTTTATCCCCGTTTTGTTCCATTTGCTTCCGGTTAAGATTTTTTTTAAACAGAATTGGTGCATTGAATACACCCCTGATCACACAAAAACACAGTTCACTTTCATAGCAACCACATACTGTACAAACAGATTGTTGTATATATAATTCCTTCTCGCATCTATCTACACACCCTCCTCCTCTAACATTTTCCCTTCGCTTGTGGACAGTGCACAACTCATCAGCTGTCTGTGACCAGGCGAAAAAACCTTTCCAAGCCAAACCTTCATATCATGAACTGCACACCCTACATCATTGTCAAGTCATAGTCAACATAGCTACTAGAACCCACTACAATCATGCAGTACAGTGTATAGTCAGCAGGAAGACAGTTTAGCAGTTACACTGGCGGGCCCCGGTGGCAATACATTTCTAAAACCAAAAGCTCACCTTGACTTGGAAGAATTCCAGTGTTGGATAGCCATAGCCAGCTAGCTAACATATCATCCCTCTCTGTTTGAGCCCGGTGTTTGAGTACGCTAAACTAGCTAGCTGCATAAATTAGCTAGCTGCAAAAAAATATACTATGAAATACAGCTAATATTCTCCTTAATTTTGGAAAAAAGTAGTTGAGCAAACTACTCAACACATGTTATGCACTGTCGTGCTAGCTAGCTGTAGCTTATGCTTTCAGTACTAGATTAATTATCTGATACTTTTATTTGGTGGATAACATGTCAGTCCATGCTGCAAGTACTCTGATAGGTTGGAGGACGTCCTTCTGAAGTTGTCATAATTACTGTAAGTCTATGGAAGGGGGTGAGAACCATAAGCCTCCTAGGTTTTGTATTGAAGTCAATGTACCCAGAGGAGGACAAAAGCTAGCTGCCTTCCGGCTACACCATGGTGCTACCCTACAGAGTGCTGCTGAGGCTACTGTAGACCTTCAGTGCAAAACAGTGTGTTTTAATCAATTATTTGGTGACATGTGAATATACTGTATTTAGTATAGTTTGATCTAAAAAGGGTAACTTTTCAATGTTTCACTATTTTAATTTTTATGAAACACACTGAGGAGGATGGTCCTCCCCTTCCTCCTCTGAGGAGCCTCCACTGGTTACTGCATGAAATCCCAGGGACCGAGTTGAATTCACTAGACAAAACAGAGGCAAACGGGCTGAAATTGGGGGAGGTACTATGTCAACTTGTCCAATAAGAAATGCTTGTTTTTTATGTCAAATCAAATCAAATTTTATTTGCCACAGGCGCCGAATACAACAGGTGTAGACCTTACTGTGAAATGCTTTCTTACAAGCCCTTAACCAACAATGCAGTTCAAGAAATAGAGTTAAGAAAATATTTACTAAATAAACTAAAGTAAAAAATAAAATAAAATAAAAAGTAAAATAACAATAACAAGGCTGTATACAGGGGGTACCGGTACCGAGTCAATGCGTGGTGCTACAGGTTAGTCGAGGTAATTTGTACATGTAGGTAAGTGACTATGCATAGATAATAAACAGCTAGTAGCATAGTAGCAGCAGTGTAAAAACAAAGGGGGTGGTCAATGTAATTAGCCTGGGTGGCCATTTGATTAATTATTCAGCAGTCTTATGGCTTGGGGGTAGAAGCTGTTAAGGAGCCTTTTGGACCTAGACTTGACGCTCCGGTACCGCTTGCCGTGCGGAAGCAGAGAGAACAGTCTATGACTTGGGTGACTGGAGTTTTTGACCATTTTTTCGGCCTTCCGATGACAGCCTAGTATATAGGTCCTGGATAGCAGGAAAATTGGCCCCAGTGATGTACTGGGCCGTACGCACTACCCTCTGCGTCGCCACACCAGATTGAAAAGTATTTGGGCAAAGGATGTCTTGCCACACGTTTTCCAGAAGCTCTGGTCTGAAGTTGCACTTGAAGAACAGAATGCAGTCATAACAATGAAACTTGAAATGTTTTTGCACCAGCAATATAATCTTAATAAAATTGTTTAAGGGTTTCCGTTAAGATATCCCCCACATAACTGTGAAGTAATTTACATAATGCAATAATTCAAACGTAAAATGCAATTACATTGTTCATACAACCATGCATCAGGAAATTATTACTCTAATTGCAATGACTGCATCACACAACATATTGGAGTAGAATCTGAATATTGTTAAGGATTCAGCATAATCGTAATTACGTTAGTGATACTTTCCACTACACATTTTCTCTGTCAGAGGGTCTCATCTTTCATTTTTCTAGCCACCTTCCTTCTTCACAGTACTAAAAACTGCAATAGTAGAATATGACACCCCTGCCACGTAATGTGTTTCGACATAAAATGAATACAAGTTTTTTTGCAGGAACACAATAATGTTGCACATTGTCTTGTTTCATGATGCGTAAATTATGCAATGGCATTTGACCTCTGTTGCACAAGGACAATGTCCTTGTTTTTAAATGTGTGTGGCTTTACAAAGAGGGAGCAACCCACTTGAGGACCTGTAGAGTGGAAAGTGCATAAATGGGGTTCGAAGCTTCTGAGCAGTTCTTAGGCATATGCAAATAGAGGCTTACTCTGGGAAATGGGAAGGACTTTGAGGTAATTGTTCAGAAGTCATCTCCTATTTTGGGGGCTGTAGGGTTGGTGGAGACCTTTGGGATTAGAGCTCAGACAAGATCACTGGGTCACAGACTGTAGTGCCCAGGCGGTGGGTGTAATTGGCATTAGTGGTGAATCACCCGCACCCAGACAGTGAGGTTATCACCTGCACACTATGCTAATCTCCCAGCAACTCTGACAATCTCGCCAGCTTCAGCGGAGTGGCACAGACTAACAGCAGGCCTATTCCATTTCCCTAGCCAGGTCTGCAGAGCAGGGAGAGACATATCTAAACCCAACTGGTGTTTGAAAACATGCTGAGAGAGGATATATACTATCAAGTTGTACAGATGAGATAAATTCATGTTTATGTTTTTCTTTTATCGCTGTCTGCCATTGGGACTGTTGCAATAAGAGTATCCACTATATATTTTGGTCATTGTAGGTACGTGTGTGTGCATTTGTGTGTGTGTGCGTGCACACATGTACAGTTGAAGTCGGAAGTTTACATACACTTAGGTTGGAGTCATTAAAACTAGTTTTTCAACCACTCCACAAATTTCTTGTTAACAAACTATAGTTTTGGCAAGTTGGTTAGGACATCTACTTTGTCCATGACACAAGTCATTTTTACAACAATTGTTTACAAACAGATTATTTCACTTATAATTCACTGTACCACAATTCCAGTGAGTCAGAAGTTTACATACAATAAGTTGACAGTGCCTTTAAACAGCTTGGAAAATTCCAGAAAATGATGTCATGCTTTAGAAGCTTCTGATAGGCTAATTGAAATAATTTGAGTCAATTGGAGGTGTACCTGTGGACGTATTTCAAGGCCTACCTTCAAGCTCAGTGGCTCTTTGCTTGACATCAATGGGAAAATCAAAAGAAATAAGCCAAGACCTCAGAAAAACAATTGTAGACCTCTACAAGTCTGGTTCAACCTTGGGAGCAATTTCCAAACGTATGAAGGTACCACGTTCATCTGTACAAACAATAGTATGCAAGTATAAACACCATGGGACCACGCAGCCGTCATACTGCTCAGGAAGGAGATGCGTTCTGTCTCCTAGAGATGAACGTACTTTGGTGCGAAAAGTGCAAATCAATCCCAGAACAACAGCAAAGGACCTTGTGAAGATGCTGGAGGAAACAGGTACAAAAGTATCTATATCCACAGTAAAACGAGTCCTATATCAACATAACCTGAAAGGCCGCTCAGCAAGGAAGAAGCCACTGCTCCAAAGCCGCCATGAAAAATCCAGACTACGGTTTGCAACTGCACATGGGGACAAAGATCGTACTTTTTGGAGAAATGTCCTTTGGTCTGATGAAACAAAAATAGAACTGTTTGGCCATAATGACCATTGTTATGTTAGGAGGAAAAAGGGGGGGGCTTGCAAGCCGAAGAACACCATCCCAACCGTGAAGCATGGGGGTGTTTTGCTGCAGGAGGGACTGGTGCATTTCACAAAATACTAGATGGCATCATGAGGAAGGAAAATGATGTGGATATATTGAAGCAACATCTCAAGACATCAGTCAAGAAGTTAAAGCTTGGTCGCAAATGGGTCTTCCAAATGGACAATGACCCCAAGCATACTTCCAAAGTTGTGGCAAAATGGCTTAACTTCTTAGGGAGCGGCAGCTGAGGTGTCGGTTTTGGAGAGTCTGGCGTGCCCAAAGTAAAAGGCCTGCCACTCAGGCCCAGAAACTAGGATATGCACATAATTAGTACTATTGGATAGGAAACACTCTGAAGTTTCTAAGAGTGTTAGAACATTGTCTGTGAGTATAACAGAACTGATATAGCAGGTGAAAACCCGAGGATTTTCTGTCCTGGAAAAAGTGTTTTGACACATTGCCTCATTTTGAACCCCTCCCTATTGAAAACCACCATATATGGGAGTAAGATTGCAGTACCTATTGCTTCCACTGGATGTCAACAGTCTCTAGACAGTGTTTGGTGATGTTAGGTTGCTCTGGATGGTAATAGAAGAAGAATTTCGAACTAGTCACCAGATGTAAACAGAACAGGATGCGCGTTCACGGGCTTGCGCACGCTGTTGTTTTTCCTTTCCTATCGTCCAGTTTATAATCTGGTTGAAATATTATAGTAAATATACATAAAAGTGTTCCTAAGGATACATTATCAATGATGTTTGATTGTTCTTGGACAAGTGTATAGGTATAGGTTGAACGTGTTCTCTTCACGGTTCAATGGGCGAGTGGACGCTGTATTTTATGAACATAACGCGCCAACCAAACAGAGATTTATGGATATAATAAATGACTTTTCCTAACAAAAGAACCATTGGATGTCTTCGTTGGACACTTGGGAAGCACTCAGCAGAAGTTCTTCAAAATGTAAGGGATTTGTTTTCGCTGTGAAATGTGTTTTGTGTGAACAGCGATGGTTTATGAATTTATGCTAATGAATAAATATTATAGGTGCTATCCTCAAACAATCAAATGTTGTGCTTTCGCCGTAAAGCCTTTTTGAAATTTGACAACGCTGTGATATTGCCAAGAATCAGAGCATTTGATGACTATGCAACACTTGCTAGTGCCCCACTGCTCCCTAAGTAGTTAAGGACAACTAAGTCAAGGTATTTGAGTAGTCATCACAAAGCCCTGACCTCAATCCCATAGATAATTTGTGGGAAAACCTGAAAAAGTGTGTGCGAACAAGGAGGCCTACAAACCTGACTCAGTTGCACCAGTTTTGTCAGGAGGAATGGGCCAAAATTAACCAAACTTATTGTGGGAAGCTTGTGGAAGACTACATGAAATGTTTGACCCAAGTTAAACAATTTAAAGGCAATGCTACAAAATACTAATTGAGTGTATGTAAACTTCTGACCCACTGGGAATGTGATGAAAGAAATAAAAGCTGAAATAAATCATTCTCTCTACTATTATTCTGACATTTCACATTCTTAAAATAAAGTGGTGATCCTAACTGACCTAAGACAGGGAATGTTTACTAGGATTAAATGTCAGAAATTGTGAAAAACTGAGTTTAAATGTATTTGACTAAGGTGTATGTAAACTTCCGACTTCAACTGTATGTCAAATGTGTGTGAGGTTTCCAACTAAGGCGAGCCTGCATGGTGGGGATCCTTCAGGCTTGACAGCCACTCTCAGACCATGAGGAGGGGATGACTGTTCACATATTGGGATATTGAGCTCCTGCACTAGCGTGTAAGCACCTTTCAGCTCCAGCTCTTAGGCTTGGCCCGACTCTCATCTCAGGACAATAACAATGGATAAAACCAGGAAACTGAGTGCACAAAACGTCCCGCAATAACAACAAAAATAAACAGGGATTTAATTGTATTAATATCTCTTTAATGTATGTGTTACATTAACCAAATATGAATCTCTGGATTTAGGGGGGTGGAATTAGGAGGTGAGAAATCTGAACAGAAAAATAATGCAGCTGGCTCTGTATTGGCCAGGCTCATAATGTATGCCAATATGCCATGATCAATGACACAACAAGGGAGAATGACAGACTTTCTTTTGTCTGCCTTTTGTCCTGGACTCAGCGGTGCAGTGGTGATAGCAGCATTGTGTTGCAGTGTAAAAGGAGAAGGCAAATCCTGAGTGCACCGCCTCACAGTCTATGTATCCGCCAGTATCTCCTCACCTGCTTTGATCACCAGCAGGAGTGTCGTTCATCACCCATGCAGCAGTGCAGCAGACAGGCAAGGGGAGCTGCAGAGGAGAGAAGCCCCCTACCATGTAGCCCACCGCACCTCAATGCCTTGCCAGTGTGAAAATAATAGTTTAGTTTTTATTCCACCCCTCCTTAGAAAGCAAACTGTTTGTGTAAAAGACTAATCACAAGTCAATTTGTCTTAAATAATGCAGTTTTTAAACAATCACCTGCAGGTTAGTTTTTACATTTTATCTTGACCACAATATATTTTACATTTATGTAATTTAGCGTACGCTTTTATCCAAATTGACTTACTGGAGCAATTATGGTTAGGTGTCTTTCTCAAGGGCACATCAACAGACTTTTTTCAAATGATTTGTACATAATTAGGGTGCATGTTACCACAGTCAGTGAAAATACAATGGTGTTGCCACTGTAGGTGTTAGTACAAAGGTCTGCAGAAACAAGAACCTATATAAATTGGTATGTAGCTTGTCTTTAACATTTGATGACAATTACAAATATTTTCTGCTGAAGTCAACCCAAAGCCAGAGAAATACTACTCATTTACAATGAATGGTAGCGTATATGAGCTCATTACAGTTGATGAGGGAACATTCAATCATTACCAGCACAAAACCTTCTTATTACGGACCCCTGAGACAAAGCATTAGAGGTGTATTATGGTCCTCCCGCAGCATGTGCAGGGTGCACACATGAACAGAGACACTTATTCACAGAGGCACACAATCACACTTGTACACACTTCCGCCTCAGAGCATGGCATTTACTGCAGCTCTTCTAGTCACACAGGTACAATAAACACTGTCTGACAAGTGACAGGCTTCCACATCAGCAGCAAGGCGAGAGACTCCCTGTCTGTGACCCACCACTGGGCGGCACAGGAGGCAGAGGAAGGGCATGAAGAAAGTAAGAGTCTTCTGCACAGTCAGGGAGTCTTGGTAGGGGGGTGGATTATGGACCCCTTCTCAGGCTTGCTTCCACCTTAAAAGCCTACTCCCCCCAGCTAAAGCGGGTAAAACTGGTCTTGGATATTTTCACTTTGTGTCAGTGGTTGTATCACATTGACTCTGTGTGTGAGAGAGTAGCCATTATTGAATCCTGTTCTGTCTGATGGTCATTTTGTTGGTCTGAATGGCATACCGGAGGCATCACCACAGAGGAAAATTATGCTCCTCCACCACAGCCTCACCATATCAGCAACATCAAGATGATCCACAGCCGAACAGACAGTTTTCTAAGATGGTAAATAACACACACTGACTAGCAATTATATTTGGTGACATATCTGATGGACTATCACTGCACATTAATAACATATTACCTCAGCAACAATAACAGTGATTTCCGAAATGTCCTGGGGAAGATAATTGACAGAGGCACAATCTCTTTTTGGGAAATGTCGTCAGTTAAATGTCTGGGAAGCTAGGCAGGCTCTTTGCCAAAATATATAAAAATAGGACTATGAAAAAAATGCATAGACAAACAATCTGTTACTAAACCTGCGAGGCTGGAGACTATGCAAGTATCACCCTACTGTATAGCAGTCGTGGTTTGCATTGGAAATTGAGAAAATGGCATACCCTCAGGTACACTGTTGCTTTGTTGCTCATTAAATTTGCATTGTTTGAAGCATTTAGCTTCTAAGCTCAGAATGACATTGACATAGTGATGCCTTGCAATGCATATGAGGCAAACAAGTTCACTGCCAACTCGGTGCAGCTATATTGGAGCCATAATGAGCCCAGTGAAAATGTAAAGCAGAGGAGATGAAAACGGAAATTGGCGTGTCAGTGTTGAATGGCAAATCCCTGACACACAGAAGCTTTTCCCTTGAAGAAATTTCTATGAAACACTCCTGAGTGATACATCAGGCATTTAATGCATTTGATTTCTACATCTCTGAGCCAGAGCGAAACAACAGGCAGCGGAATATAAAGGGGGGAGAGAGGTGGTGTGTGTGTGGGGGGGGGGGGTACACATCTTCCTGTTGAACGTGGAACACGGTACAAGGGAGAGCTTGGTTTGTTGTTTTGGAAAGTTTGTTGTTTTGGAAAGTTTTGAAAGTCTATTGAAAAAGTTTGGTTACTACACTGAACAAAAATATAAATGCAACATGCAACAATTTCAAAGATTTTACTGAGTTACAGTTCATATCAGGAAATCAGTCAACTGAAATAAATGCATTATTCCCCAGTCACATGACTGGGGAATACAGATATGCATCTGTTGATCACAGATACCTTTAAAGAAAAGGTAAGGGCGTGGATAAGAAAACCAGTCAGTAGATGGTTTGACCACCATTTGCGTCATGCATGGTGACACATCTCCTTCGCATAGAGTTGATCAGGCTGTTGATTGTGGCCTGTGGAATGTTGTCCCACTCTTCTTCATTGGCTGTGTGAATTTGCTGTGTTTTGGCTGGAACTGGAACACACTGTCGTACACGTTTATCCAGAGCATCCCAAACATGCTGAATGGGTGACATGTCTGGTGAGTATGCAGGTCATTGAAGAAGTTGGACATTTTCTGAAGGAATTCTATACAGCACAGATCTTGCAACTTGGGGCAGCGCATTATCATGCTGAAACATGAGGTGATGGCGGCGGATGAATGGCACAACAATGGGCCTCAGGATCTCGTCACGGTATCTCTGTGCATTCAAATTGCCTTAGATAAAATGCAATTGTGTTCATTGTCCGTAGATTATGCCCATACCATAACCCATAACATAAGCAAACCCACACAACGCAATAAATGTAGTCTGCCATCTTCCCGGTACAGTTGGAAACAGGAAAAGCACACTTCTCCAGCATGGCAGTATCCATCGAAGGTGAGCATTTGCCCACTGAAGTCGGTTACAACGGTGAACTGCAGTCAGGTCAAGACCCTGGTGAGGATGACGAGCACGCAGATGAGCTTCCCTGAGAATGTTTCTGATAGTTTGTGCAGAAGTTTTTTTGTTTTTGCAAACCCACAGTTTCATCATCTGTCCGGGTGGCTGGTCTCAGACGATCCTGCAGGTGAAGAAGCCAAATGTGGAGGTCCTGGGCTGGCGTGGTTACTCGTGGTCTGCGGTTGTGAGGCCGGTTGGACGTACTGCCAAATTCTCTAGAACGATGTTGGAGGCAGCTTATGGTAGAGAAATGAACATTACATTTTCTGCCAATAGCACTGGTGGATATTCCTGCAGTTAGCATGCCAACATGGTTGCTATACGCCACCATGTGCTAACAGGCAGTATCTAAATAACATGTGTGAAATGCTTGATAGTGTATGTGGGGATGTCTACTTTCTTGGGAACCTGAATATTGACTGATTTTCATCAAGCTGTCCACTCAAGAGGAAGATTCTCACTGTAACCAGTGCATATAATCTTGTTCAGGTTATTAGTCCACCTACCAGCATGTTTACAAACAGTACAGGAACAGGATCATCCATATGTATTGATCACATTTGTACTAATAGAGTAGAACTTCATTCTAAAGCTGTATCCATTCCCATTGGATAAAGTGATCACAATATAGTGGCTATATCCAGGAAAGACAAAGTTCAAAACTCTGGGCCCAAAATATTGTATAAGAGATAATACAAAATATTCAGCTGTGACTCTTATGTGGATGATGTTAAAAATATTTGTTGGTCTGATGTGATTAATAAGGAGCATCCAGACACTGCACTTGATGCATTTATCAAATTGCTTCTTCCAATTATTGATAAACATGCACCTGTTAATGCCAGTGGCAGGTCATTGGTAAAAATATAAAGAGTAGAGGGCCTAGAGAGCTGCCCTGCGGTACCCTGCTAGCGCCCCACTACTCCCTATTAACCTCTTAAGGAGCAGTGCTAGCGCCCCACTCCCGAAATGCAAGGCGCCAAATTCAAAATCCAAAAGTTGAATTACTAAACATTCATCAATATACAAGTGTTGCATAGTCATCAAACGCTCTGCTTCTTGGCAATATCACAGCATTGTCAGATTTCAAAAAGGCTTTACGGCGAAAGCACTACATTTGATTGTTTGAGGGTAGCACCTCCAATATTTTCTATTACCATAAATTCATAAACCATCGCGGTTCACACAAAACACATTTCACAGCGAAAACAAATCAATTACCTTTTGAAGAACTTCTGCTGAGGGCTTCCCAAGTGTCCAACGAAGACAATCCATAGTTCTGTTGTTAGAAAAAGTAATGTATTATATCCATAAATCTCAGTTTGGTTGGTGCGTTATGATGAGAAAATACAGCGTCCACTCGCTCATTGAACCGTGAAGAGAACTTGTTCAACCTATACCTATACAATTGTCCAAGAACAATCAAACATCATTGATAATGTATCCTTAGCAACACTTTTATGTATATTTAGTATAATATTTCAACCGGAATATAAACTGTTTTATAAACTGTGACCACTTCCTAATTCTTCTTCTATTACCATCTAGAGCACCTACACAGAATCAAAACTGTCTAGAGACTGTTGACGTCCAGTGGAAGCAATAGGTACTGAAATCTTACTCCCTTATATGGGCATTTTCATAAGGGAGGGGTTCAAAATGAGGCAATGTGTCAAAATCACTTTTTCCAGGACAGAAATTCCTCAGGTTTTCGCCTGCCATATCCATTCTGTTATACTCACAGACAATATTTTAACACTCTTAGAAACTTCAGAGTGTTTCCTATCCAATAGTACTAATTATGTGCATATCCTATTTTCTGGGCCTGAGTGGGAGGCATTTTACTTTGGGCACGCCAGGCTCTCCAAAACTGTCACCTCGGGAGCCGCTCCCTAAGAAGTTAACAGGTGCATGTTTATCAATAATTGGAAGAAGCAATTTCATAAATGCATCAAGTGCAGTGTCTGGATGCTCCTTATTAATCACATCAGACCAACAAATATGCTCCCTAAGAAGTTAAGAAACTGACTGTTAGAACTGTTAAGGCTCCATGGATTGATGAGGACTTGAAAAACTGTGTGGTTGAAAGAGATGGGGCAAAAGGAGTGGCCAGTAAGTCAGGCTGCACATCTGACTTGCTGACTTACTGCAAATTAGGAAATTAATGGTCAGTTTGTTGGTCTGAATTAGGAAATTATGTGACAAAACTCAACAAAAAGAAGAAGAAACTGTAATATGAAGCCAAGATATATTATATAAATATGATGGAAAAAAACTTGAGTACTTTTTATGAAATGATTGGCAAATGAAAGCATATGTGTTATGGCTATTCAACATCTGCCATATTTTGGATTCAGAGCTATTTATCTCAAATAACTCAGAGGGTTTTCTTTAATGGCAGCTTCTCTAATGTGGTGTACCGCAGGGCAGCTCTCTAGGCCCTCTACTCTTTCTATTTTTACCAATGACCTGCCACTGGCATTAACACTACCCGGTGAAATGCAAGGCGCCAAATTCAAAATCAAAAAGTTGAATTATTAAACATTCATCAATATACAAGTGTTGCATAGTCATCAAAAGCTCTGCTTCTTGGCAATATCACAGCGTTGTCAAATTTCAAAAAGGCTTTACGGCGAAAGCACTGCATTTGATTGTTTGAGGGTAGCACCTCAAATTTTTCCATTAGCATAAATTCATAAACCATCGCGGTTCACACAAAACACATTTCACAGCGAAAACAAATCCCTTACTTTTTGAAGAACTTCTGCTGAGTGCTTCCCAAGTGTCCAACGAAGACATCCAATGGTTCTTTTGTTAGAAAAAGTAATGTATTATATCCATAAATCTCCGTTTGGTTGGCGCATTATGTTCATAAAATACAGCGTACACTCGCCCATTGAACCGTGAAGAGAACTTGTTCAACCTATTCCTATACACTTGTCCAAGAACAATCAAACATCATTGATAATGTATCCTTAGGAACACTTTTATGTATATTTACTATAATATTTCAACCGGATTATAAACTGGACGATAGGAAAGGAAAAAACCACAGCGCGCGCGAGTCCGTGAACGCGCATCCTCTTCTGTTTACATCTGGTGACCAGTTCGAAATTCTTCTTCTATTACCATCCAGAGCATTCTAACATCATCAAACACTGTCTAGAGACTGTTGACATCCAGTGGAAGCAATAGGTACTGCAATCTTACTCCTATATATAGCTGTTTTCAATAGGGAGAGGTTCAAAATGAGGCAATGTGTCAAAATCACTTTTTCCAGGACAGAAATTCCTCGGGTTTTCGCCTGCTATATCCGTTCTGTTATACTCACAGACAATATTTTTACACTCTTAGAAACTTCACAGTGTTTCCTATCCAATAGTACGAATTATGTGCATATCCTATTTTCTGGGCCTGAGTGGGAGGCATTTTACTTTGGGCACGCCAGACTCTCCAAAACCGTCACCTCGGGAGCCGCTCCCTAAGAAGTTAAACAAAGCATGGGTGTCCATGTATGCTGATGATTTAACTATACACGCATCAGCAACCACAGCTAATGAAGTCACTGAAACCCAAAGAGTTGCAGTCAGTTTTGGAATGAGTGGCTAGTATTGAACTGGTCCAGAACAACTAAGAGCATTGTATTTGTTATACGTTCTAGGCCTGTTGAACAAGTTGAGGAGACTACCTTACTTGGTATTACCTTAGATTGTAAATTGTCATGGGCAAACATGTCGATTCAACAGTTGTAAAGATGGGGAGAGGTCTGTCCATAATAAAGAGATGCTCTGCTTTTTTAAAACCGCACTCCACAAAACAAGTCCTGCAGGCTCTAGTTTTATCTTATCTTGATTATTGTCCAGTCACATGATCAAGTGCTGCAAATAAATAACTAGCTAAGCTGTAGCTGGCCCAGAACAGTGGCACATCTTGCTCTTCATTGTAATCACAGGGCTAATTTTAATAGTATGCATGCCAGTCTCTCTTGACTAAGAGTTGAGGAAAGACTTTTATTATAAGAAACATTGTGTTGGAAATTCCAAATTGTTTGCATAGTCAACTTACACACAGCACTGACACACACACTTACCCCACTAGACATGCCACCAGGGGTGTTTTCACAGTCCCCAGGTCCATAACAAATTCAACGAAACATACAGTATTATACAGAGCCATGAGTACAAGTGAACAGCAAACCTGGTTTCAAAAAAAAAATAAACCAACACCTCACGGCACAACGCCTCTCCCCCCTGTGTATGTACTGGCATGTATGTGTAACTAACAGATGCACACACACACACTACATATTAATGCTTTTAAATGTATGTAAATTGTGTATTTTGTCTGTAATGTAATTTTTGTTATGTGTTGGACCCCAGTAAGACTAGCTGTCGCCATTGACGTCGGCAAATTGGGATCCTAATAAATCAAAGAAGAAATCTGAAATAATGAATTTAGTATTGCTCAAATGTTTCCCTTTTTGCAGCTAGATTATATTATTGTATATGGCAATACCAATATGTTGAGGATTATGTGTTCTTGAGGTTTGGTTTATTCATTTCCCCATTGTGGTAGACTCAGGCACTCCCAAGAGAGGAGCCCTGAGAATTGATTTCTGACAATTCATGATTCACCTCCCCAAGTCCCACTTCCCTGACACTCCTACAAATCAACATAAAGGCAACGTCTGACAGCCCCACACATCGCACTCCATATAAACAGCCATTATTTCTTTGGAAAGCTCTTTTTGTCAAAGTGAGCACATCTCTCTAAAGATGAGCTACAGTTTTTTGAAGATGGAGGATGAGGGAGATGGGTGTAAGGGTATCTTTTCTCTAATGAAGAATCTGTTAATTGCAAAATATGTTCCATGCTGACATTTGTATTTGGAAACTTTGGTTGGTATTTCAAATAATATTTGACGATTGTTCTACTTGCCGAGAGTCAGAGGAACTCATGGATACCATTTTTATGTCTCTGTGTGCAGTTTGAAGGAAGTTGAAGGTCGTTTTGTGCGCCATTGCTAGCAACGTCCTCCAAACTGCATGCAGAGACATAAAAGTGTATCCATGAGGTAATCTGTCTCTGGGTAAGTAGAAACATTTCTTAATTGCCCAAATCTTGCATTATCCCTTCAACAATCTCTTGTTTCTTATAGTGAGATTGATAATACAGTACGTGAGATTAAAACTGACCTTGTTTGAGCAACCTTTGACATTTTGCCTTCGGTCAACAAGTTATTTTATTTTATGTTATGTTTATTACATTCATACTTGGTTTATAACAGAAACTTGCTTTCTTGAAAAAGCACAAATTAAGAGCTGGGTCCAAAATATAATCATGATCTTTGTGCACATGCTTGACTTGTTCAATGTCAATAGATGTAAAACATTCACAATATCATGTCAGCAAAAATCTGAAACTCAAGTATATCTGATATTGACCAAAAACCAACATGAGCCACGGTGCATGTGTAATGTAACAGAGTCATATTTCAATGTCTGGAGTGTAGATCGAATGACAAGACCTTTTGATGGATAAATGGCATAAAAATAGTAGACGCTATTCAGTTTTATAACATCATTCCACATCAGAGTGTTTTAAAAAAGAGCTCCACAGAGGCGAGTAGCTCTGGTGAGATTGCACTTCATAAAGGGAACAGCACACAGGGGTGAAATTCCACAGTAGGTTATGGATTTTCCAGTACATCACTGATAGATTGCACTAATATAACCTCAATAAAGAGTTTGAGACCAACTTTATGGATGTTTACCTTTATTTGCCATCTTCTTTTTCTCTTTAGATATGTACTTGATTTGTCTGTTTTTCCTTTACCACTGACATCTACAGGTACATATGGAATGACCTCAGCAATATAAATCATGGGATGTTAATAAAAGATACACAAGCAAACCATGAATATCCAGTTTGGGTGATGGTTTAGACTCGAAAGAACTGAAAATATTCACCCCCGCAGTAATAAATGTAATGAACAGTTTACTTAGACTGCTCTGTGTCTACACGTCACACCATTTCAAACTGTTTTACGCCTCTGCTGTGGTTTGGTAATATCTGGTGGAAATATTCTCTGAATTTGAAGAGCCACAAAGAAATGTATTCCTTAACCTTATCAAACTGAACACCAAAATACCTATTTGGTTGTTTTATGTACTAAGCTATCATTAAGGTGCACTACAAAAAAAGTATGTTTTATTGTCACATACACTGGATAGGTGCAGTGAAATGTGTTGCTTTACAGGGTCAGCCATAGCAGTACAGCACCCATGGAGCAAGTTAGGGTTAAGTGTCGTGATCAAGGAAACAACGACAGATTTTTCACCATGTCGTCTCAGGTATTTGAACCAGCGACTTTTCAGTTCCTGGCCCAATACTCTAACCTCTAGGCTAGCTGCCACCCATTCCCCATTATGTGTTTGTTTGTTTTTTCTGATTGCATGTGTGCATGTGTAAAATCAAAAAGGGAAGGAGAGAGAGAGAGCGAGTTTCAAATCAATCACCCCTCTCTGCGGGTTCCCCTCATTGGAGGCCTTGACCAATGTTCTGTTTGTTTATATGCTCACTGGTCGAGAGGAGGAAAAACTTTTGCCAGGAAAAACATATGGTACTGCTGGGATATGAGCACCTGCTGTTGGGCCATTGAGGGCCATTTCTAAATCATTAGGAATTAAAGTAATTTAATGACTTCCGCTGTTTCATAGAGTCTGCTGTGTAGCTATACATGTGTGTGTGTGTTTGTGTATGCCACAAAAAGAGAATAGAGAAAGCACAAGACTAGTTTCAGACTAGCTCCTGAAGTGGTTTACATCTAATTCTCACAAATCCCTTTCTATGCATTTACACCCCTATCATCCAAGCACCAATATTCAGATGTATCTAGGACTTGGATACAAGTCACAGTTATAAGATAATATGTAAACAAGGCCTTGAAGCCATCAATGCACATCTACATGGCACAACATGTTTGTATCCTCAATGACTTGCAGGCAGTGTCTCCAAGCTTGTGTGCCAGCTGGCCATGTGATTCTCAGGTTTTGGGAATTGCTTCAACCTTCTGCCCCAGGCATCCACTGATCAGATGCTGAACGGCCCAGGGAAGATTATTGGAAAACGCTGTGCTTCTTTGCGTTAGCATTCAGCGTCCGCTTCAATAGCTCAGAAATCCATTTTCAACTACAAATATCAGGGGTCCTTTAATTTTCAGCCAAGCAACCTTCCATGCTATTTCACAAGATGAGAGAGAGAGAGAGGAGCAGGGGGACGGATAAGATCTAACCTATGCAATATTATGGTTGTCACAGTTATTTTCTTTCTTATTTTATTAACATTTCAAGAAAAGTATAGCATTTTGAACATTTATTGCATTTGTCTATGGTTTACTTCAAAAGCAAAAACACCTCCCAACACATAGATCTGATTCTTGGTCTACCTGCAAACTCATTTCCCCCCATATTTCATTTTTTTCTACATTTCTATTTAACTAGGCAAGTCAGTTAAGTATTACATTTCTGCTGCACTTAATGTAAAAAACTTAATGTAAAATATATATATCTTTAATATTTATTATAATTAATATCAGGTTTTCGTAGTTTTGTTAGACACTAAAAACCTGATGCCGATTTCTGATGCCGAAATTAGCAGGTTTGCAATGATGTGAATACCATTAGGTACTTACTGTATTCCAATCATCCAACACTGGTGCAAAATATTTTCTGCACACATTAGTGGTCAGTGTGGAAGAAACGTCACTCATTTAATTTCAAATTATTTAAATGATCTTTGGATTTACAGTGTCACTACAATTCCAAGATTTGGTCAATGAGGGGGGTGAAGGGTAATTTACTGTAAACCAGAATTCAATGGTAGCAGATAGTGGCTTCCTGATCAGTGTCCCGGAAGGAGGGAGTTTATACTTGATTTTGTGAATACAAGAGTTTGCAGAATTCTCTGGTGAGGAATGTAAATATCTTAGCATGAAATAAGAATGTTCTTGTAATTAGCTGGCAACATTCCATTTAATGTTATACTGTACAGTGGGGAAAAAAAGTATTTAGTCAGCCACCAATTGTGCAAGTTCTCTCACTTAAAAAGATGAGAGAGGCCTGTAATTTTCATCATAGGTACACTTCAACTATGACAGACAAAATGAATAAAAAAAATCCAGAAAATCACATTGTAGGATTTTTAATGAATTTATTTGCAAATTATGGTGGAAAATAAGTATTTGGTCAATAACAAAAGTTTATCTCAATACTTTGTTATATACCCTTTGTTGGCAATGACAGAGGTCAAACGTTTTCTGTAAGTCTTCACAAGGTTTTCACACACTGTTGCTGGTATTTTGGCCCATTCCTCCATGCAGATCTCCTCTAGAGCAGTGATGTTTTGGGGCTGTCGCTGGGCAACACGGACTTTCAACTCCCTCTAAAGATTTTCTATGGGGTTGAGATCTGGAGACTGGCTAGGCCACTCCAGGACCTTGAAATGCTTCTTACGAAGCCACTCCTTCGTTGCCCGGGCGGTGTGTTTGGGATTATTGTCATGCTGAAAGACCCAGCCACGTTTCATCTTCAATGCACTTGCTGATGGAAGGAGGTTTTCACTCAAAATCTCACGATACATGGCCCCATTCATTCTTTCCTTTACACAGATCAGTCGTCCTGGTCCCTTTGCAGAAAAACAGCCCCAAAGCATGATGTTTCCACCCCCATGCTTCACAGTAGGTATGGTGTTCTTTGTCCTCCAAACACGACGAGTTGAGTTTTTACCAAAAAGTT
>QNTS01000144.1:179179-194813 GCA_003317085.1 Hucho hucho
CACTTGCTGATGAAACGTGGCTGGGTCTTTCAGCATGACAATAATCCCAAACACACCGCCCGGGCAACGAAGGAGTGGCTTCGTAAGAAGCATTTCAAGGTCCTGGAGTGGCCTAGCCAGTCTCCAGATCTCAACCCCATAGAAAATCTTTAGAGGGAGTTGAAAGTCCGTGTTGCCCAGCGACAGCCCCAAAACATCACTGCTCTAGAGGAGATCTGCATGGAGGAATGGGCCAAAATACCAGCAACAGTGTGTGAAAACCTTGTGAAGACTTACAGAAAACGTTTGACCTCTGTCATTGCCAACAAAGGGTATATAACAAAGTATTGAGATAAACTTTTGTTATTGACCAAATACTTATTTTCCACCATAATTTGCAAATAAATTAATTAAAAATCCTACAATGTGATTTTCTGGATTTTTTTTCCTCATTTTGTCTTTCATAGTTGAAGTGTACCTATGATGAAAATTACAGGCCTCTCTCATCTTTTTAAGTGAGAGAACTTGCACAATTGGTGGCTGACTAAATACTTTTTTTCCCCACTGTATATAGCTGTGCCACTATATACGTATTGACTTTCCAAGTTTTTTTTTTAACTGTTATGTCCTATAGAGAAGCCTGCTGCCTTGTTGCCTGTTTCCTAATGGTATAAAAGTGACCCAATTCCAGACACTGAAAAAGCCTCAATTACCTTACAATAAGACACAAAGGCATGTGGGCCACTAGGCTATTTCTCAGGGAATGACATTCACAAAATGGCATCTGTCACACAGGAGTTTACTAGCTCCTACAATCTTTCCAAAACTAAATTGCCAGCCTTTTTTTTATAATATTCCCAAAGACTTCATCATATTTAGGACATAGTCGTTCCTACACTCTTAGAAAAAAAGGTGCTATCTACAACCTAAAAGAGTTATTCGACTGTCCCCATAGTATAAACCTTTGAAGAACCCTTTTTAGTTCCTGGTAGAACACATTTGGGTTCCATGTAGAACCCTTTCCTCCGAGGGTTCTACATGGAACCCAAAACGTGTTCTACCTGGAACCAAAAACAGTTCTCATATGGGGACAGCCAAAGAACCCTTTTGGAACCCATCTGAGTGTATAGATCATTCTCCTCTACTGAAATACTCTGACCACCTCCATTGTAAACGTATGTATCCAATAACAGCTGGTTAATTGTTTATGTAAATACAACATGTTGTAATGAAGAATCAACTTCTTCCCTACATGCCTACAGAACCAGAGCCAGGAACCAAGTCCCTATGATGACAGTTGTCCTGTACACCCAGGCATTGAGATTACAGCAGCCCTAATTTGACCATAATTAGGCATGGTCTTTTTCATCAAAGCCATAGGAACAAGCGTCTCCAACTAATGTTAATAATTGTGACGCTGAATGCAAGGTTCTCCTTGCCCTGATATAAATTACATAACATTAATAACGTGTAATTACAGAGGAAAGATTGGAGTGTCACTGTGTCGAAAGCAGAAATGAAATGCTAGCTACAGTATTAAGAGGACCACTGATGGGGATGTGCTTGAGACATCTACAAAGCCTCCATGAGGGATAATTTTCATGCACCTCTGTTCACATTATTCCAGAGGCTTTGTGGAAGGACCAAGTGAGCAGGCTGCAATCCACCCTGGATTGCTCATGTAGGAGCATGCTGAGTTGTTGTAGTGTGGGCACGTGCATGTATAAGAACAACAGTCATCCTCTGTTCAACATGGAGGACTAAATGAGCTGTGTCTGAGCTGAGCCCCTATTACAGTTCTAGAATTCACTCAGTGAACTTGGTGAACTGATACAGGGGTGTTAGTGGGGGCATGGGGGGTATGACAGCCAGTCCATTTGCAGTGAATATACTACCTCACCCTGCCTAATTTAGTTGTTTACTATCTATTTGCTCTGTGTGTGAATGTCTGTAGAATGATACCAAGTCTACATAGTGATTAAAGCCCACACAAACACATGTCCATATACTGTATCACTGGTTCAAGTTCCATTCAATCCAATGGTGACACATTGCCAGATTGTGAATGATCCTTTGACTTATATTCAGATCATGGTTACAGTAGGTTCAAGGACTGAGCTGGGGATGGACACAGAATTTAAATAGAAACTAGTCTACTTTAGAAGAACAGTTTCCATCTAATTACTTCTTGAATGGGCAAAGGGTGTAACTCCTTGTAATCATTAAAACCTCAACAGCAGGTATTCCCAAACTAAAAATATGATTCACATTTTAAAAAACAGTACATTTATATTTTCCAACGGGGCTATACATTTGGGTGAGTTTTTTTTCTTGCCTGAGTAGCCTCATTTCACTACCAAAAGTAAAATTAAACCATCTAGAGTTCAGTGAAATAACAACACAATGTCAAATACAGAGAGCCTTATAATTAACATCAAATAATTAACATCAAATTACATTAATCATTACTCTCTCACAGGAAACCTTCACTCTTGCGCAGACATTTATAAACGAAACATTACAATTTGAAAAACAAGCCACAGGAGTTTTTTGAGTGAGAATAAAGACAACTTTCGAGTAGTAAGACATGTATAAAAGCAACAGATACCATTAATAAGAAGGGGCTAGAAGTGTCTTATATGGTGAGCTACCGAGTGGTTAGGACAGGCAAGCCCCATACTATCGTGGATGACTTAATTCTTCCTGCTGCCACGGATATGGCGGGGACAATGCTGGGGGAAAAGGCCCCAAAAAACTATACAGACAATGCCTTCACTGTTTCACGACGCATCAGTGACATTGTAGGAGATGTTTTGAAACACTTACTGCTTCGCATACAAGCCAGTGAATTCTATGTATTACAGCTGGATGAGTCAACAGACGTGGCTGGCCTGGCACAGCTCCTGGTATATGTTCGTTACGTTTATGGGGGGTCAATTAAGGAAGACATCCTCTTCTGCAAACCACTGGAAAACAGGACAACATGAGAGGATATTTTTAAAGTACTGGACAGCTTTGTGACAACAAATGGACCTTGGTGGTCAAGACGTGTTGGTATCTGTACTGATGGCGCAAAAGTCATGACAGGGAGACATAGTGGAGTGGTAACGTGCATGCAAGCAGTTGCTCCCGACGCCACTTGGGTACACTGCAGCATCCACCGAGAGGCTTTTGCTGCCAAGGGAATGCCTGACAGCTTGAGAGACATGTTTGGACACTACAGTGAAAATGGTTCACTTTGTTAACTTCTTAGGGAGTAGCGCACGAGGTGACCGTTTTGGAGAGCCTGGCGTGCCCAAAGTAAAATGCCTCCCATTCAGGCCCAGAAAATAGGATATGCACATATTTAGTACCATTGGATAGGAAACACCCTGAAGTTTCTAAAAGTATTAACATTTTGTCTGTGAGTATAACAGAACGGATATGGCAGGTGAAAACCCGAGGAATTTCTGTCCTGGAAAAAGTGGTTTTGACACATTGCTCATTTGGAGCCCCTCCCTTATGAAAATGGGCATGAATGCAGTACCTGAATGCAGTACCTATCGCTTCCTCTGGATGTCAAGAGTCTCGAGAAAGTGTTCTGATTCTTCTTAGCTGCTTTTAGAGCAGAGAAGAAGACGAATAAGGAAGTGTCCCCACAGATGTCCTTACAAGAAAATGCGCACTCCCGGCTGGCGCGCTCTATGTTTTTTTTCCTTTCTTATCGCCCAGTTTATATTCCGGTTGAAATATTATACAACATATACATAAAAGTGTTCCTAAGGATACATTAGCAATTATGTTTGATTGTTCTTGGACAAGTTCATAGGTATAAGTTGAATGAGTTCTAGTCACGTTTCAATGGACTCTATTTTCTCATTCTAACGCGCCAACCAAACGGCAATTTATGGATATAATACATTACTTTTTCTAACAAAAGAACCATGGATTGTCTTCGTTGGACACTTGGGAAGCCCTCAGCAGAAGTTCTTCAAAAGGTAATTGATTTGTTTTCGCTGTGAAATGTGTTTTGTGTGAACCGTGATGGCTTTTGAATTCATGATAATGGAAAAATATTGAAGGTGCTACCCTCAAACAATCAAATGTGGTGCTTTCGCCGTAAAGCCTTTTTGAAATCTGACAACGCTGTGATATTGCCAAGAAACAGAGCTTTTGATGACTATGCAACACTTGTATATTGATGCATGTTTAATAATTCAACTTTTGGATTTTGAATTTGGCGCCTTGCATTTCACCTGGTAGTGTTGGGAGTGCGCCCCAGCGCACCTTGCTGCTCCTTAAGAAGTTAAAGCAATGCCCTGAACTCTCGTGTATTTTCTGCATTATGCAATGATATGGGCAGCGACCATGTAACGCTTTTACAACATACAGAAGTGTGCTGGTTATCAAGGGGCAAAGTATTGACACATTTTTTTGAATTGAGAGACGACCTTAAAGTTTTCTCTACTGGCCATAAGTCTGACCGCTTGCATGATGACCAGTTTCTCACACGACTGGCCTATCTGGGTGATGTTTTTTCTCACCTGAATGATGTGAATCTAGGATTACAGGGACTCTCCACAACTATATGTGCGGGACAAAATTGAGGCTATAAGAAGTTGGAGCTCTTCTCTGTTTGCATTAACAACGACAACACACAGGTCTTTCCATCATTGTATGATGTTTTGTGCGCAAATGAACTCAAGCTTATGGACAATGTCAAATGTGATATAGCAAAGCACCTGAGTGAGCTGGGTGCACAATTACGCAGGTACTTTCCTGAAACGGACGACACAAACAATTGGATTCGTTATCCCTTTCATGCCCTGCCTCCAGTCCACTTACCGATATCTGAACAAGAGAGCCTCATCGAAATTGCAACAAGCATTCTCATCGACGGGGCTGTAGTGGAGCAGGTTGAGAGCTTCAAGTTCCTTGGTGTCCACATCACCAACAAACTAGAATGGTCCAAACACACCAAGACAGTCGTGAAGAGGGCACGACAAAGCCTATTTCCCCTTAGGAAACTAAAAAGATTTGGCATGGGTCCTCAGGTCCTCAAAAGGTTCTACAGCTGCAACATCGAGAGCATCCTGACTGGTTGCATCACTGCCTGGTATGGCAATTGCTCGGCCTCCGACCGCAAGGCACTACAGAGGGTAGTGCGTCTGGCTCAGTACATCACTGGGGCTAAGCTGCCTGCCATCCAGGACCTCTACACCAGGCGGTGTCAGAGGAAGGCCCTAAAAATTGTCAAAGACCCCAGCCACCCCAGTCATAGACTGTTCCCTCTACTACCACATGGACAGCGGTACCGGAGTGCCATGTCTAGGACAAAAAGGCTTCTCAACAGATTTTACCCCCAAGCCATAAGACTCCTGAACAGGTAATCAAAAGGCTACCCGGACTATTTTTGCATTGTGTGCCCCCCCCCCAACCCCTCTTTTACGCTGCTGCTCCCGCACATTGGCTAACCGGGCTATCTGCATTGTGTCCCGCCACCCACCACCCGCCGGCCCCTCTTTTACGCTACTCTCTGTTCATCATATATGCACAGTCACTTTAACCATATCTACATGTACATACTACCTCAATCAGCCTGACTAACCGGTGTCTGTATGTAGCCTCGCTATTTTTATAGCCTCGCTACTGTATATAGCCTCGCTACTGTTAGTTTTCACTGTCTTTTTACTGGTGTTTTTATTTCTTTACTTACCTATTGTTCACCTAATACCTTTTTTGCACTATTGGTTAGAGCCTGTAAGTAAGCATTTCACTGTAAGGTCTACACCTGTTGTATTTGGCGCGCGTGACAAAAAACTTTGATTTGATTTGAAGCGGTTTTGTGAAAATTAATTTTAATCAGAAGCCACTGCCAGATTTCTGGATAGGGCTGCTCTCAGAGTTTCTTGCCTTGGCAAACTGCACTGTTAAAGTGCAAGATCTGACATGCAAGTCTGTCTGCTACATGTAAGGGCAGCATTCTGAGCACAGGAACCACAAAGGTCAAGGTAAAAAAGTTATTAGAAGCATAGATTTATTCATAATATAGCAGATGATTGAAAGATATAAGAAATACTGAGAGGCCCCCCAAAGTGGAGATTTTACGAAAATGGATATCCACATGTGGTCAAATATATTGCCCCCCTGCACAATGGAGTACAATGGAGCAGAAAAATGTGTTTTCTCTTCTCAAAACTGGTTCAATGGCTATTTTTACCCTGTAGGTAGGCACCTGCAACTTTCCAGGTGAGATACTGTGCCATCAGGAAGAATTCATACCCTTTGACTTATTCCACATTTTGTTGTTACAGACAGAATTCAAAATGTATGATATTTTTTCACATACAATACCCCATAATGACGAACTGAAAACATATTTTTAGAAATGTATTGAAAATGAAATACAGAAATATGAAATGTACATAAGTATTCACACCACTGAGTCAATACATGTCAGAATCACATTTGGTAGCAATTACAGCTGTGAGTTTTTCTGTTAAAGTCTCTAAGAGCTTTGCACAACTGGATTGTACAATATTTGCACATTCTTTTTTGTTTTATTGTTGAAACTCAAGTTGGTTGTTGATCATTGCCAGTCACTTTCAAGTCTTGCCATAGATTTTCAAGCCAATTTAAGTCAAAACTGTAACTACTTTTGGCCCCTCAGGAACATTCACAGTCTTCTTGGTAAGAAACTCCAGTGCAGATTTGGCCAAAAAGTTTTCAGGACATAAAGTTATTTTCATTGCCACATTTTTTGTATTTTTACTTTAGTGCCTTATTGCGAACAGGATGCATGTTTTGGAATATTTTTGTTCTGTACAGTCTTCCTTCTTTTCACTCATTGTGGTTAGTATTGTGGAGTAACTAGAATGTTGTTGATCTATCCTCGGTTTTCTCCGATCACAGCCATTCAACTCTGCAGCTGTTTTAAATTCACCATTGGCCTCATAGTGAAATCCCCGCGCGGTTTCCTTCCACTCCGGCAACTGAGATTGGAAGGAAGCCTGTATCTTTGTAGGAACTGGGTTTATTGATACACCATCCAAAGTGTAATTCATAACTTCACCATGCTCAAAAGGATATTCAGTGTTTTTTTGTGTTTTCTTTGCCATCTGCCCTTCTTTGCGAAGCGTTGGAAAACCTCCCTGGTCTTTGTGGTTGAATCTGTGTTTGAAATTCACTGCTTGACTGAGGGACCTTACAGATAATTATATGTGTGGGGTACAGATATGAGATAGTCATTCAGAAATCATGTTAAACACTTTTAAGCACATTTTTACTTCTGAACTTATTTAGGCTTGCCAAAACACAGAGGCTGAATACTTATTGACTGAACACATTTCAGATTTTCATTTGTTTTAATAATTTGTAAAAAATTATAAAAACACAAGTCCTCTTTGACATTATGGGGTATTATGTGTAGGCCAATAACGAAACATCTAAATTTAATCCATTTAGGCTGTAACACAGCAAAATGTGGAGTAAAGGGTTGTGTCTACTGTACTTTCTGAAGGCACTGTAAATCACACTTGCCGAGTATCCGTTGCCTCAAACCATACGAATTAGAATTGTGAATAATTTAGTCCAGGCAAATGATTTTTTACATCAAAGTGAAAAATCAACATTTCAGTTTGGATTTTCTTTGGGGGTCCTGTGCAGTCGTAAATCAAACAAATACAGGTGTGAACACCAATAGATTTTTCAATTTCAACATATGTTAGAAGAAATAGTGAATCGTGCAAGGTTGGCAATATATTTGACCACAACTGCAGCTTTATAATTATGGTACGATGCTATAATACGGTGCTGTATTTGCAAAACCATTACTGGTTATAAATTGAAATAATGTAGAGAAATGCAGATAAACCAACATGCTGTACGTTTAATATACCCTGCTCTCTGCAACATAGCTGTGACACCTTTCATATCCACAGAGCCCTCTCTGGCTACCTGTGAAAAGGCTTCTGGAAGGAGAGGGCCCACACTGATAAATCTCCCACATCCCGCCTTGATGTGAGAGAGACCTGAAGAAGAAGGCACTCCATCACTGGAAAAGGCTCTCTCATATCCGCCTTCAGCACTTTTCACCTTAATACGGAGAGGAAATGGCGCTAATAATGTTTTGAGGCATGTTTGGTTTGGGGAAATGATTTCATAAATCAGTTTCATAGGAGAAGGGAGAGGTGTCAATGTTGATTTCTAGTTTAAAGAAGTGTGTTGACTCTTTACATGAAGTGATAGCCTTTCAATGATACCTACCATGCTGTCAGTGGTGTTGTGGTTGCTTACTTTTAAAATGATATGTGTGGATTTTGTCACATTTTGAATGTTTGATAACAATTTTTTCACGGCTATAATGTATACAGAGGAAAAAAAGACAATAAGCACATCCCAGTAAAATATGAATTGTGTTCCATAAATCATGCTTGTGCAAGCACCATTTATAAAAGCGGCCAATATTTATAGATGTCTGTGACACACGCATTGCATTATTCCTACAGTTTACTGTGTCACCTTAATTAAGAGATCAGTTGTCACGACATGCCTTACTCTGGATAACAGTGTACTGTTTATTTTGTGATGAGTGGTATTGTAAAGCCTTCCTACATGAAATCCATGAATGTATGCAGTGTGATCTTGCTTATTATGTGACTTTGCTGCGGTGTAGAAACTCCAGGAGGAGAACTCTTTGTTAGGAGTTTTGTTGCTCATTACCCAGAGGGCTGCAGCGCTACATATTTCTTCTGCAGCAAGTCCCCGGGTTATACTAGTGTTATCTCTTTATTGCCTTTCCACTCTCTCAACTAAAATACACCGTTGGCATTGATTAAGGTGCGCTAAGAACCTGCTTATGTGTTTAAATTATCTGTGCCTAATACTCGGGGCAAGCGTTTGCAGCAGTGCCCTGGGACCGCATTATTCCTGGGATAGAAATTCTTTGAGGATCACAGCTTTGCATCCTATTTGGTTGCATAGCTGTGAGACACGCCATAGGGCTTGAAGTCCATTATAAAAAGATTGATTAATTCCTAAACTCTGATAGTCTAGATGGACAAAGTTAAGGGAGATGGGGACACAAAAGAGCCTGCACAATATCTATCAATTTGTACATACCTAAAGTGTTTGAATACCTTTTATACATTGTTGCAACTGAAATACAAAGTTTTCACTGAGGCTGCTGAGGGGAGGACGGCTCATAACAATGGCTGGAGAGAATCTAATGGAATGGCATCAAACACATGGAAACTGTGTTTGACGGAGTTTATGCCATTCTACTAATTCCGCTCCAGCCATTACCACAAGCCCGTTCTCCCCAATTAAGGTGCCACCAACTTCCTGTGAATTGTATTAGCCCGTCAAAGGGAACAGGTATGTTTAAATTCTGTTAATGGAGAGACAGTACCAGCTGGGGATTTTTTTCATACAGTTGAAGTCGGACGTTTACATACACCTCAGCCAAATACATTTAAACTCAGTTTTTCACAATTCCTGACATTCAATCCTAGTAAAAATTCCCTGTCTAAGGTCAGTTAGGATCACCACTTTATTTTATTTTAAGAATGTGAAATGTCAGAATGGTAGTAGAGAGAATTATTTATTTCAGCTTTTTTTCTTTCATCACATTCCCAGTGGGTCAAAAGTTTACATACACTCAATTAGCATTTGGCAGGATTGCCTTTAAATTGGTTAACTTGGGTCAAACGTTTCGGGTAGCCTTCCACAAGCTTCCCAAGTTGGGTGAATTCTGGGCCATTCCTCCTGACAGAGCTTATGTAACTGAGTCAGGTTTGTAGGTGCTCGCACACACTTTTTCAGTTCTGCCCACACATTTTCTATAGGATTGAGGTCAGGGCTTTGTGATGGCCACTCCAATTCCTTGACTTTGTTGTCCTTAAGCCATTTTGCCACAACTTTGGAAGTATGCTTGGGGTCATTGTCCATTTGGAAGACTCATTTGCGACCAAGCATTAATTTCCTGACTGATGTCTTGTGATGTTGCTTCAATATATCCACATAATTTCCCTCCTCATGATGCCATCTATTTTGTGAAGTGCACCAGCCCCTCCTGCAGCAAAACACCCCCACAACATGATGCTGCCACCCCCGTGCTTCACGGTTGGGATGGTGTTCTTCGGCTTGCAAGCTTCCCCCTTTTTCCACCAAACATAACAATGGTCATTATGGCCAAACAGTTCTATTTTTGTTTCATCCAACCAAAGGACATTTCTCCAAAAAGTACGATCTTTGTCCCCATGTGCAGTTGCAAACCGTAGTCGGCTTTTTCATGGCGGTTTTGGAGCAATGGCTTCTTCCTTGCTGAGTGGCCTTTCAGGTTATGTCGATATTGGACTCGTTTTACTGTGGATATAGATACTTTTGTACCTGTTTCCTCCAGTATATTCACAAGGTTCTTTGCTGTTGTTCTGGGATT
Source organism: Hucho hucho (assembly GCA_003317085.1). NCBI lineage: Eukaryota > Metazoa > Chordata > Actinopteri > Salmoniformes > Salmonidae > Hucho > Hucho hucho. The sequence goes on from QNTS01000144.1 coordinate 189,576, forward strand.
TATTTGCACTTTTCGCACCAAAGTACGTTCATCTCTAGGAGACAGAACGCGTCTCCTTCCTGAGCGGTATGACGACTGCGTGGTCCCATGGTGTTATACTTGCATACTATTGTTTGTACAGATGAATGTGGTACCTTTAGGCGTTTGGAAATTGCTCCCAAGGATGAACCAGACTTTTTTTTCTGAGGTCTTGGCTGATTTCTTTTGATTTTCCCATGACGTCAAGCAAAGAGGCACTGAGTTTGAAGGTAGGCCTTGAAATACATCCACAAGTACACCTCAAATTGACTCAAATTATGTCAATTAGCCTATCATAAGCTTCTGAAGCCATGACATCATTTTCTGGAATTTCCCAAGCTGTTTAAAAGCACAGTCAACTTAGTGTATGTGAACTTCCGACCCACTGGAATTGTGATACAGTGAATCATATGTGAAATAATCTGTCTGTAAACAATTGTTGGAACAATGAATTGTGTCATGCGCAAATAGATGTCCTAACCGACTTGTCGAAACTGTAGTTTGTTAAGAAGAAATTTGTGGAGTGGTTGAAAAACTAGTTTTAATGACTCCAACCTAAGTCTGTGTAAACCTCCGACTTCAACTGTCGGTATGAATGTGGAGTGCATTGTGGCTGATGTGTATGGTGCTCTGTATTTGTTGAGTGCATTTGAATATGGTGTCTTGGTTTAGTTTACAATGTTTCCCTGTGTACTCGCTCAACTATTGGCTCCATTGATTGTGGCCTAACCAGACAGTGGAACGTTGAACTTCACCTTACCCAAATAGTGTCTGTTTTGAAAGGTCACAAGCATAGGTGGGATAGCTGCTGAATTTAAACGGCATCTCTCTGAGCATTGAGGCTTGTTAGTACAGACAGTAAACACCACCACCCTGAACATAATGGTGGATACCCTGAAGATTTAGCACAATTTTTTAGTGGCTCAAGGCAGTTTATTAATTTTACATATTTTTATGGAATTATGGAAACACAGATACATTGGCAGGTAGAAGTCCTACTTTGGAGTTCATGCAGTACATGGAAGTGAAAAGTACTGTACCTCCATTACAACCATGTCATTTGTCTTCTGGATATCATTGTTTATTCAGTAGAACAAGCACTGTACGATACCAATCATATTCTCTTCCATTTTACAATCACTAAAGAAATTGTCTTTGTGGTATTTGTGTTAGAGATCACATTATACATACCATTAATACATTATACAAATAGCAGAATACAATTTACAACAGATTATTCAGGCCGCAGTTAATTCATTTAAATATCATGACATTTACCTAGTATAAAAAAACACGTTAACGTTATTACAATTTCTAGCCAAGAGTGAAATAATAGCAGAAATTACAGGCCCAGTGAGCATTGGTCAGATACCAGCTGTAATTGTCTTGTAAAATTATACACCCCTGCAACACCTGAGCTCTGAACCTGTGATGATGATGCTAGAAGGCATAGTAGTATCTGTCAGCGGCGTAACTTTCACAGGTGACGGGTGGGACATGTCCCCCCCAAATTCTGAAATTTTTGTCCCTCCCAGTTTTATCATTGGAATGTGATACAAAACGAGGCAACGGTGTGGTTTAGGACCATGCGAGGGCCTCCAGGCAGTCAGGTAGGCTGTTTGAAATGTTTATCCAACTGGATGAGAAAATAAAATCGAATTATTATTATTATTATGCCCCCCCACTTCTAAAACTAAATTTACACCCCTGGTATCTGGTGATTTTGTAGTATGAGTATCAAAGTATCTAAGTGAACTTTCAAAGATACAGTTAAAGTGGGATAATTTACTGCAATGATTTTTTAAGATTAACGAATAGTTAATGAAAGCATTCAAAAAGAGTTTCACTGAGCTTCACTTGTGACATGTGTGATTAGTATTTATGGGATGAAACAACGGGTTTAAGTCTCATAGGAGTAGTGCAGTGCGATATCTCCCCACAGGGCACACTTAAACCCTCAAATCAAACAAGTCCTCCTTCAATTAACAATGTGCCGAACAGACAAAGTCCTCCAGCATCACATTTTTTAGCATAAAGAACAGTGTTTGGGTGAGGGGAAAAGGAAGTTTACATTAGCATTTCATATGTAAAAGGTTGTTTTAAATACTTTTTACAGCTTCTTAAGTAATGGCATTAGATGTTCTAAAACTAGTTATTCCACAGCATTGTTGAATACTTGTTTATTATTGGCTAGAAGGGCATTCTAGAATGGACATTAAAACCAGATAAAGGGACAGTTGGAAAAGATATCGGGACAGTTGGAAAAGATATCAGGACACCTTGCAATCATGACGCAATAAGTGCCTACACATCCAGACCATAATTGCTACAAAGTTACACAAAGCTAAACCAACAACCACACAAACCGAAATTAAATACATTGTAAACGCAGGTCCAACAAGGAAAAATGTAGTTAGCTGGCATTGATATTTTTTGCAGAGACATATTTTCTTTTAAGAATCTGATGACCTAAGCTGGCAGTGAGTGATGAACATGAACTTCTTTCGTCCCTACTGTTGCAGTCATGACACAAGTGGTGCAATCCCAGCTAGCACAGTGGATCTTGGCCAATTCCGGCTGAGAGTCGGGGCACTCGGCTGAGTCAAACTCGGCAGACGTCATGTGCCCGAGTCTGGCCCGCCTTCGGCAGTAGCCTTCGGCAGTTTTACGTATGGCTATGATGCAGGGATTGAGATCGGGCCAATTCCGGTGTGAGTTATATGGCCCAGATGTATTACTTGCGGCTCGGGCCGATTGTGGCTACTCTCTGGCAGATGATTACAATTGATGATTAACATTTCATTATTTATTTATTTTTCCATAAAATGGTAGTTCAAATAGAATTGATACTGAAGACAAACAAAATTTAGATTTTATCATTGAAAGTCATTTGCACGTGTTCAGTATGGTACTCATTGAGTTTAAACATCCACGGTGGACCACCACCTGCGCTCGAGCAGATCTACTTCAACCTGTCTACCAGCGCACAAGTTATTGAGTTAATGAGGTGCTTGGTATTCCAACTGTCATAAACTGTCACTAGAACTCATCAAGACGGTAGATACCCCTTTTGTTAAGATGGAAACAAAATAGCTAGCCAACTATTTTTTGTTATTTTGTGACAGTTCTAACGTTAAAAGTAATCTATTTATTATATTTTGTTTGTGGTATCATTTGCTAAATGGTCTGGTAAAATTATTTACAATATAACGTTAAACTTCAACTGTAAATAATATTTGTTATCCAATTTGGACATTAAGTAACTGGGTAATTTTTGTAAGAATTAGTTATTTTACTGCCGCTTAAGTTACCAGTGTGAAGAAGTAGGTTAACAGTAGCCTAACGTTAATTTAAAGGACTGAGTAGGATATCGACACATAAAACAACTAACATTAACGTTAAGGGATTTGTAAAGATTTAAGGCCAGTTTCATAGTCAGCATTCCGACTGTGTTGTTTGTGATGTTAACTTACAGCAAACGGCTAACCAACCTCTTCTAATTAATCAAGGTGAGTGTTCCTTGAAAATGACACAAGTTTTTGAATGTTGATGCAGTCACTTTGACGCCTACAAATCTCTGCTCTGTCTCTCTAGCCTGCCAGCTAATTCCAGCAGTAGCCCCAGCACTTCTTCCTGCAGCCTGCCAGATATTCAGCCAACAAAGGTGATTAAGGTTCTTAAGAATTAATATTAATGCATGTCGCTGCCCTTTAGTAATTCAGTTCATCAATGTGTGTTTTAGAGCTCCGGGCCTCAAAGTCAGCCAGAAATGACTGGGAAGTATTCAGAGTATAGTGTGACTTCAAACATCTGGCAAAGGTGTACTGCAAGATTTCTGACATCTATCCAACAAGAGCAGTCTACACTTAATGCAGAAAATGCTTCTGTTCCTCAGACATTTTATGTGTCCAATGAGGCCGCTGAGGAAATGGTGTTCAGTGGTCAGGACTTTGAGGATGAACTGTTTGTGGATGCTTTGATGGACACTGCAAGGGGTAGGAGAAGGTGGAGGTCAGGGTGAGGTTGATGATGCTGAGGAGAACGTTGATGCTGAGGAAAACGTTGATGGTGAGGGTGATGATGTCGAGGAGATGATTGACGATGAGGTTGAAAGTCTAATGGACTGTTTCAAAGGCTACTTGGTGAATTGGGCTCCTGAACATGGAATAACATTAGTTGCGTTAACAGCCCTGCTTTCGATTCTGAGGTTCCACCATCCAACCTTGCCAAAAGATGCAAGGACCCTCCTCAATACGAACAGAGGCTACACAGTTGACAGGGTTGCTGGTGGCACTTTTTTTAAACGTTGGTATTCTAAGTTCTCTTTCTGGCAGGCTTGACAAACTTTGGCAGAAACTCCCAAATAGGTATAATGGAATTATAACTCAATTTTGATGGGCTTCCTCTTTTCAAAAGTTATTCTATGCAGCTGTGGCCCATATTGGGATTGATGCAAGGATTTAACGTTAACTTCTTAGGGAGCGGTGGGGCGCTTTCATAGTCATCAAAAGCTCTGCTTCTTGGCAATATCACAGCGTTGTCAGATATCAAAAAGGCTTTACGGCGAAAGCACCACATTTGATTGTTTGAGGATAGCACCCCACATATTTTTCCCATTACCATAAATTCATAAGCCATCACGGTTCACACATAACACATTTCACAGCGAAAAAAAATCAATTACCTTTTGAAGAACTTCTGCTGAGGGCTTCCCAAGTGTCCAACGAAGACAATCCATGGTTCTTTTGTTAGAAAAAGTAATGTATTATATCCATAAATCTCCGTTTGGTTGGTGCGTTATAATGAGAAAATATAGCGTCGACTCCTCCATTGAAACGTGAAGAGAACTCGTTCAACTTATACCTATAAACTTGTCCAAGAACAATCAAACATAATTTTAAATGTATCCTTAGGAGCACGTTTATGTATAAATAGTATAATATTTCAACCGGAATATAAACTGGGCGATAAGAAAGGAAAAAACCAAAGAGCGCGGCAGCCGTGAACGCGCATTTACTTCTATTGACATCTGTGTGGCCACTTCCTTATTCGTCTTCTTCTATGCTCTAAAAGCATCTAAAAAGAATCAGAACACTTTCTCGAGACTGTTGACATCCAGAGGAAGCAATAGGTACTGCATTCATATGCCCTTATATGGGCTTATGCCTGCCATATCCGTTCTGTTATACACACAGACAAAATGTTAACACATTTAGAAAA